>JABFOV010000017.1:0-83257 GCA_022817685.1 Aradophagus sp. ZL-2020 | reverse complement strand
CCCCCATTTCCAAACTGGCAATGAAAAACCCCTATTCTCACTTCGACAATGAATACGGATTGGGGGTTCTTCGTTGCCAATTTGAGAATGGGGGTTTTTCATTGCCAGTTTGAAAATGGGGATTTTTTATTGCCAGTTGAGAATGGAGGTTTTTCTTCCCAGCCATCGATATAATGTTTCAAAATGTATTGTTAAGGAAAAACAATTTTCTCGTAAGGAAAAATGTCGTACTTAACTCAGAAAAAATGTTATTTATGTTAGTTTTATGTTGGTAGTCCTGCGGGCTACCAACATAAAACTCATTTTTTCCTCGTTAAGTAATATATTATATTTTCCATTAAAATAATACATTGAATGTAGGAAGTGAAAATGGTAAAATTGAAGAACGGAAAGCGAGACATTGAAATTAGGACGATTGCTCGTCTCTTTGAGCTCGAGTAATAATGTTATTACGTAATACGCAGTACACTGTGAGAACAGAACACGATCCCTTTTGTCTCTTCCCCACCCTGTTTTGTTTCATCTCTCGCGTTCCTCGCGCCAACGACTACGATTTTCCATACGATCGCTGTTCATGCGATGTTTTACAACAATTTTTTCCCTTTTAAAGTAACGTATCAAGCTTGGTTAAATTGTCTTCATCGACACTGATAAAAAGAACGTTGATTTTTAAATATTGAAGAAAGTATCAAACATTTTACGGCTAAAGTATCGATTGAATTTGCAACGGTGTGTGTAATACATTTTCACGGACGACGATTTTCGGGATAAAATACATTTTTCGGATAAAATGTGTGTGCTCGCAAACTTTGATGATGTAAACAAATATCGTTCTAAAAATTGTGTATATGAAGTCTTATTAACGTATAATTACGTGTTGTAAATTTGTTGAAAGTCTGGTATTTTTTTTATTTGCAATGATTTCATATTAGAAATAATTGGATTCACCGAAAATTATAACGAGTGTTGAAATGTGATTCAATACGTTTAATTTTCTCCAAATGCATAAATTTTGTCAACTAAATATACTTACGTTGACTTACGTTGTGTCATTTTAATCTCGTTTTGTTCGTTTAACTCCAAAAAACGATAAATGTTTAGCACTAATTAGACGGTAAACTAGAACTTGTAATCGGATGTGATCCTTACGTTTATCTTTAATGAAATTTTCATTAAAATTATATTAGTCTATAAAAGTTTCATTAAAGATAAAAGCAAAGATCGTAATTTTTTATTAAACCTCTACATTACCGAACACAAACAAAAGATTAAATTATTTCATATACTTTTTTGTTAGAAGTTTAATTTTGTTGATTCAAAATTGATCAATTTGTTTTCTTCCCCACAGCCGTACTTCTGAGTTCATTGATCAATTAATTCAATTAATCGAAATAATAAAATCAAAATAAAAAATATAATTAAAATCAGATGAATACATTTTTTTATTGTAGTCAATAACTTTTTGAATTATTTTTTTCGTATATTCAAGTACATATCCCAATTAATCCCAATTAATAAAGTTGACGAAACCCTGAAGTTAGTTGAGAGTAACGCTTTTGTTATCCAATGAGATTGCTCCATGGAGCATGGTCTTTGAAAAAGGCGCGAAATTTGTCATTTTTAAATTGTTAATTGTAGATAATGCGTAAAAGTATTGAACAAAAATAAAAAATTATAAATGTATTATTTCTAATTTCACCAAAAAGTATTTTAAATAATAAAATTTCATAAAAAAGGCGCGCGCGAAGCGCGCGTAATAATCTAGTATTATAAAAAAAAAGCGTGACCACTATTTTATGTAAAAATTCGTTTATAATATGTGATGAATATAATGCAATCAAGGAAATTTAATAACCTTTAATTTATTAATAATATGAACGTAACATATTTATTAAATTATAATAATTTATTTCTGCAGTTAATACATCGGATCGTGCATGACATCAATAATTCAGTTACATGTAATAAAAAAATTACAATTACTGCTGCTCCAAACATTTTCACGTTCATTTCATCTAATTGACATTATGTTTAATTGGAATTAAAAGCTACGTATTTGTTTATTCAGTATTTACTCTGTTTGATTACGGTCGTTTTATTTGTATATTATTTAGCATGTATAAAAAATCGTTTAATACATGCAAAGTTTCAATAAATTAATTAAGTCCGTTTATAGCTGAATTACAATGTGCCACACATTTATATTTATTACAAGTTACATGTGTAACTTTTAACTTATCTATAGTGTTACAAGTTACTTGTTGAATTCGTAACTCAGCAATTTCAGATTTTCGAGTCGTGCAACTCACAACTCTCCGACTGCCGATACGAGTTACTCATGTAACTCGTACAATATTCATGTGTGAGAAACATGTCCAACCTTGCTCGTTGTCAACGTAAGCTTAGCATTTAAATTATCAGTGATACGAAGTAGCTGTTTTATAGGGGCTCTAAAAAGAATACGTTAAAATAATGAATAAGGACAAAGATAAGAATCCGTTCCTCGAAATTTCGGTGTTTTCGTATCACGCGTTTCATTTGCATGATCCTTTGTTCTTAACAATATTAATACAACGAGAATCTCACAATAGGCGCGAATCCCTTTAGTAGCTTATTCTTTGTGGAAAAAGTGCAAGGTGTGGTTGAGTTGAAATTTCGAGGAGAGTCGATTTTTTTTCATGCTACAGTGCTTTTAAATGGATATAAAAGTGCACGAGCATAAAGACATTCTTCTGTTTTGAATACAATGAAATTTAAAAAATCACAAATTATCTTGTAACAGAAAGTTTTGAGTTGCGTTCATGCACAAACAATTGATTTACTATAAAACAATTTTCAACCGGATTAAAACTCAAGTATAAATGCCATTTTTTTAAATAACTTTTTATTAGTCACTTGATTTGAAATTATGTAACACGTTCAAATACTTTGTTTAAATGTTTCCTATGTTGTATGAAGAGTATTCTCGTAAATTAACTAAAATAAATTAATCAATCAAATCAATAAATAATCATCTACCATGAGATTTTATTTAAAAAAGATTATGAACTTACATATCATTCCTTTGATTTATATATGTTTGTAGGAAAAAAAAACTTTTAGAATAGCATACACTATACATTGAATTTACATAAAAAGTGATGTGAAAGATATGAAAAAGGTAAAGTTATAAAAAAAAAGTGATATCTCGCTACGCATCTTCCCTTCTCGCATTAAATTATGCCTTTTCTTGTCATTGTCTATGCAAATTTCGTATAAAATATACGTTAATCTAAGATAAATACATTTCCTGCTTTATATTTCAAATTGATCTCATCAATGCTGTGATTTTTATCATTTCGCAGAGATAAACGAAACTAAATTGAAAGAGAAAATTAACTTGATGGGTAATTCCATGTGAAGTTTATACGAGATAAATCGAAACGAAATAATAACGAAACCAGAATAAAAGTCAACGATTATTTACTTCAAGTAATTTGTAACGTAATTTCACTATGCAACTTTTTCGGCGCACCGATCGTGGCTATTTGTTTTATCTGATAATTTTTACTCGTCCACCGCAGATTCATATTTGTAAATCCACCCACAGTATTGGCGAATATGTATGTAAACATAAAAAAAAAGTTTCAAAACTGCCAGTTTCCATGAATAATTATTTAATTCCACTAATATCACTATTCGAAGCAAAAATCTTCTCGATATTCTTTTTTTTTTTATTTTAACACCAGCATATTTTTTTGAATTTGAATTTGAAAATCTTGATTCAAGATTTAATTATGTCAAAAGTGAAACAAATGACAATATTAACATTGTTTCTTGATAAAACCATTTGATTTTCTTGAAATATTTGTTTAAGAGTGTATATAATTATATCGCATTGAAAATATTATAACCAATGTTTAACCTATTTCATCCGACACTAGAGGACTGAAATAAACACAATTAAAAACAACAAAAAAACAAACAAATGAAAAATGAAAAACAAGTAGCGGACTTGTAAATGCATATCTCAAACAAACCATTCATTATTTCCATTTCCCTTTATTCGAGCCAGTCATTTTAATCGAGTGAAACAAACTCACCCAATTTAAAGTGAAAAAAAATCGCTCGAAATAATACGTATTCGTTTATCATGGAGAGACAATCGTCAACAATGCCATGTTGGAGCGATCTTCCGAGCGTCACGTTTTGCGTCTGAAATGGCGTCCGAATTGGCCAAGTCTCCCTGGAATGATCTCGGTTAGTGATTGCACGTCTAGATGATTAAATTCTGACGGGATGGGAGGGATAGTTGGGGCGTGCGGGGGATCAGTCCGGTGCAGCTAATAATCGCAGAGCTAACGGTTTGCCGTTTTGAAGAAAACCGCGCCGTTTTGTTTACTTTTATTCTGTGCGTCGCTTCCTTAAAAAATAATCCCCTTTATCCGCGGTCTGTTATTAGAAAATAATCATTTTTCAGAATATTAAAGTCACGTTACGAGAGAGCCGAACAAAGAACCCTTCTTTAATCCGCAGCAGTGATTATGGGACGGCGCTGTAATTGAATCGAGGGATGCGAAATGAAGGGGAGGGTAAGGTGGCATCACGAAAACTGTTTGATAAATATTTATCGTCGGATTAAAGTAGAAGCGAAAAGTGGCGTGCGCGTGTCTCTCACGCACAGGGTCATGCGATATGGATGATATTCCGAGTGTCGTCTCGCCCTTTCCGCTCCCAAGTGATTCGCCCGTAAGTGCACTCGTGACAATTCTGTTAGATGAAAATCACGAGCACGTGCAATTTTTAGATTGACTCCCGTGCTGGTTAAGTGCCGACAATATTTTACGAACGGGCGGGCTTTTTAATCTCGATTAGCGATACCCGAACGGATTGTCGACGGCGCGTGCTCTGTATTATTCGTGCGATCGTTTTGACCGGAATGCGTCTGATTGAAACAATGAAAAATATCGACCGTCGTTCCGCGAATCATGCAAATTTTCATCCGGTCGAGATTTTTGCGGTTAGAGTATTGAATCTGTTAATGTGATTGTATTTTCAGTTATTGTTTTTTTTTCCTGTTATAAAAACTCTCGCAGTTTGATAGTATACGTTTAAAGATATTATATAGTGGTCGTTTTTAATATTAACACATAAAAAAACATTAAAACGCTGAAACGATCTTAATTTAAGACTCTTGGTGTCTAAGACATTAAAAGTATTTTAAAACAAGACTCTTGTTTTTGCTTATTGTCTTAAAAAAATGCACATACGCATGAATTAAGAAACAAAAAAGAGATAAATAAATGAAAATGAACGTAATAACTCGTTCAATAAAATATGGAAACGTTAAACGAGCTGCAAAGCAATGTTTTATTATCGGCTTATGCATGCATGATTTTATAACCGAAATTTTGTACCGAAACGGACATAATGAGCTCTGCAAACGCAATGAAACGCGAAACACTTTGACCGAGTACCGGAGCGCCTCGACAAATTATCATCCAACATAAAACGTTAATTAGTTGAACGCCCGAGCGTTTGAGAAACGCTCAACGGCCGCAATTCATATTCATTCTTATTTCCCTTTACGATTGCGCCATTATTTCCGGTGAAAAGCTGCCGGAATGTGCTTTCTTTAATTACACTTATCTCCTCTCGCCTTTAGCGCGCTCCGAAAATCAAGATCTCCAACGCCCCGGGGGTAAAAAGCCTCTCTTCCACGAGCCCCCGAAAAACTTTTGCACCGAAAAAGTTTTCGTCCCGAAAAATACCGAAAGTTTCGTTGGATACTAGGAAGTGCATGACAGCGAAGCGGATCGATCGTATCGGACGGGGCTTTTGCGACAGCGGGCCCGATAATTGCGCCAGCGAGATTTTGGGTGCCGTTTCATCCCGTGTCGCTACAACAAAACACGTCGCGCTTGTTCGCGCGCATTATTCGATAGGCAGATAAGATCAGCAAACGTGGCTGAGAGGAAAAAAGAGAAAGAAAAACGTAAGAAGTCCTTAGTGCACAAAGCGCCAGGAGCCGTTGCAATAGGATTTCGGTGGCGCGGGCGACGCAGTTTTCTTGGGAAAAACCGACCGGTAAAGAAAGAAACTCGCCGATTTGTTCCCATCATCCGCGTTGTTTATGGAACGTAATCCCCTGAACGGGAATTTATGCGAGACCTGATTTTCCAGCTCATCTGGCAAACTCTCACAAAGGAGTACACGAGCGAGGCGATTATCTGCACAGATAACATCGCAGGCATCACGGCTCGAGATTGCCTTACTCCTTTTTTCTCGTCGTCCCGCTGCTACGCGACGCCGTCCACTTTTATCCCCCCCCCCCCCCACCCGGCTTCGCCGGAATGAATTTAATATTTGAAATCGGATACTTAACGCAATATAAATGCTTGTCATTAAAAAGGCGAAATGTGAATAAAAATGAAACGATCTTGTTAGGTGGTTCCGTGCATACTAATTTTGGAAACAGATTGCGTAATCGTTATCACGAGGAGCATCAGGGAAGAGGAGCGTGTTAAAAATATAAATATATGGACAAATCCGCGTGGAACCGTTCGAGTAAGACGAGGAAGATTAATCACCGTAGGGCGGCTAACGTACACCGGGGAATATATTAATTGTTTACTCTAATAAATAATTTGCCTGTAATTCGCTCGACCCTTGTTGCGGCTTACAACCAAGTGTTAGGTTTCGAATAAATATTCAAATTGCAACCCAGCGCTTTCTCATTACTTATGATTTTCTATGAAATTTCGTGATCACTTTTCCCGACTTCGTTACATTCGTCCTCTGATTAATTGTTTACATATCAAATAAACTGCTTACCAAGTGAAAATGCAGCAAGAAATTTTGTCATGTGAAAGAAAATCATTTGTTAATAAAAACTTGTTATACATGTGTCATGTAGTATTTTTACGTCAAGTGGAATACAGTTGTAATAAATGGACGAGCGTGAAGTTTCTCGCGTGAAAATACATATTTCTCATTTTAAAAGAATAATTATATTAAATATAAAGTATAAAACTGAATTCCATTTTTTCTGTTTTAATAGATATCAGGAAATTCATTTTCCGACGAAATTTACACTTTATTTTGACGAAACGCAATCGCTTTCTATAAATGAAGACAATTTGATAAATATTAAATATATTGCAAAAACAATTCATTTTCACTTGGAACATTTATAATAAGCATTGCAAACAGAAAATACATTTTAATTGAAAAATAAACGTGAACCAATGTGAGGTTTGTAAACTGATTTTTGAATTTTATTCATCAACAGGAACTTCGGTAAACATCGAGCATCCAATTTATTGCAAGTTTAATTCATAAACCCCGGGATAGTCTGGAAGTATAAAATTGAAAAGCCATCGTTGCAAATTAATGGGAGTACATTTTCGACGGAACATAATTTATGCGTTGCGGGTTAAAAACGAGATGTGGAATCCACATTAACGCGATTGCAAAAAGTCAATTAATTAATCATCACGTGGGATAACAAAATACACACAAAATATTAAATTCAAAGTAAAAAGGCAACCAAAAGTGAAAACGCCTACGATCGTTTGATCAATACAACCCATTGCGACGCATTCGCTTGCCTCTTAAACATTTGCACAATTCGAGTAAACATTTTAGCGTGACATAATTTTTGTTTCAAATGGGTTACTAAGTCGGTAAATCAACGCGCTTTACGCTGAGATAAATTTCCCATACGCGGGAAAGCGCTGTTTTGACGTAATCTGAATGCTCGGCGGGTTGATTTAATTTTCATGAGAACGCGGTGATTGATTCCGGTACACAAGTTTTCGATTAGGTGTGGCTAAATAAAAAGGTCGACCCGAGAGACAGAGGGGAAAAGGTTGTTGCGGCTTCATACAGAATGTATTAATAACGTTTTCGACGCTGGCTCATTATTAATTAAATTTAAAAAATTTAGTAAGAAGATTACACCCTACTAAGCCGTACCTGATTCCACGTTAACATCCGAGAAGATTATAGGCCTCGACGGGATCCGAGTTTACTCTCTGGGATACGTTTGCTTAAATTTTAAGACAATGGTGCGGTTGTTTGGATTTTTCTTTTTTCCCGTCCTTTCTGTTTGTATAATAAAATTAGTGGAGGTGTCTACGTACGATGTGGGCACAAGTAATGACGCGAGTATTTAGATGATTATTTTCGATAACCACGAGAGACCACGTTGAATTTCACGATGGGAAATATAAAATAATCGTCACTCGGCCAAGTCAATCGCAATGCTTTAAATTACGCTTATTTTACACAGCGGATCGAGACCGCGTTACACGCTTTACTTGCAACGTAAATATCTGCGAAAACCTTTTAATCGTCAGGGAAAGAAGTTCTTAATTTACTAAACTGCCTGGTAATGTTAATGGAAAAAATGAACGCGAATAACGACGAATACATTGCAAGTTGACAGTCGAGAAATCATTTCGATGAATTGGCATGCACAAAGCAACTTTCCAGTCTCAGCACCGTAGTCACATAATTTCGGGACAATATTTCCATTTAAAGGAAACGAACGTTACCATGACGTCATAAAAACTTGAAATTATTCAACAGCAACTAACTTTACCGACGATTAAACATTCAGCGCGTTGCATACAATTTGCCTTAACATTTAACTTGGCCCGAAAGCAAAGCCCGACTGCTGTTACTTTCAAATATTTACAAACACACGTTTAATCACACTTGCCGAGAACATTACCCACTTCATAATTCAGCCGTCGTTATCAAGAGCGTTGCAGTCCCCTCGGCCCGCGACAGCACTCGACGCCTAGACCCGAGTCTTGTGGTATTAAGGCTATTTAACAAAGGCCTGCGACAATTAAAAGCCCAAGCCGTATAACTCCTTTTTTCCGCCGTCGTTATCAAACGTGCCAACGCTTGCGTTTAAAATGAACCGCAAATGGGCGTCCATTATTCCGCTGTTAGATAAGCCCGAAGCCACATCCGAACTCCTCCAAAATGTTCAGAATACATTCTAGGCATTACGATAAAAGGATGGTTCGACATCCTCCGCATCGGACATGTCATAAAGATAAAGACAACAGAAAAGTTCAAATTGAAAGCTTCAGTTGTAGTTCTAATTTCGACCATCTCACTCTCTTACTCTCGCATCTATCCTTAGAAAAGTGTTTGCTAATAAAATACTCCTTTTTACTGTGTATATAAATCCTAACATTGTTTTTAACGTCGCGTTCATTCAACATTCGTTTCCTATGCGATTCATTGTACTTTTGTATTGATGATTTATTTTTGCGGACTTTAAACTATAACGTTATTCCGTCATAAATTTGTTGTAGTTGAAAGTTTCTAAAGCCCCAAAGGAGGGGAAGAATTAGAGTCACCGACTAGATAAACAGCGAAGCCAAGTTGACAAAAACGCCGAGCATTTTTCGGCCTAGGCGGGCTCGACAATAGCTCCAGAATATCCGCGTGGCACACGGAAGAGCGCCCGGAGTACAAAAGCTGCGCGCATCGCACCGATCGGCCAACAAAGCGTGAAATGCCCATTGAGAGGCAGTTTTCGCGTCAAATATCTCGCAGACAAATTTTCATTGTGACGGTCGGCCATGCATTAGTGTCAATCTGGCGCGCCGGTGAAAAGCCCAGGCCGACGAGGAGGTGATCTCGGCAAGGACATGTGGCGCTGGTAATGAAACCGGCCCTCGCAATAGACCGAGCGAAGACGCTTGCCCTAAGACCCCAGGAGCTGACAAATATTTCCGCAACAATATTTACGGCATATTGCTGCGGGTGCCATGCCGTAGACTTGTCTAATGTCACACTTAAAAACGTTTAAGACATTAAAAAACTGTGACACTTCTGCGACGTTTATTAACCGTTTATAAGACAGGCTTTTTTATACGACGTTCGTAAATGCTAAGGGTTTGAAAATAACATTAATTTTATTATTCTAAAACATTTCAGTATTTATTTGAAAAATTAATTGTAAAAGGTTAAATTGCAAGTTTGTAAGTTCTTCAAAACACCAACCTTCTTTTTTTTTAATTCTCGTCGCTGTTTCGACTACTTTTTTAAATTAGCTTTTGTTCTTTGTCTTGTTTTCTTTGACAAAGCGGAGCTTTGATTAGTCTTGCTTATACCCATCCAATGTCGTCCTAAAAAAGAAAAAAAGCCGACGGCGTAATTGTAAATCGGCATTTCATCATTATGACGGAGCGCGGGAATGCACATTTTTGCTCAACATATTTTTTGCGCAAATCAAGCCGGCTTTTTTCCGCGGAAGTCGACCAAGTTAATGAACATTGAGGCATACTGGAATTCAAGGCATTATAATTTGGAATCCGAGGACCCTCGGGATGAAAGGGAACAGTGATTTGTCAATTCGCATAATCTTTTGCATCGCACAGCTCCTTTCGTCCTTTTGCATTTACGGTTCGCCATATTTTTCGACAAACGCACATTTTCGAATAATGCACATTCGGCAATGACAAATTGGAGATAACCGCAGGAACACGGGGAAAAAAATCACTTTGGAAGAACATCTTTGACTCTAAACCTAACCACTTTGGCATGGTAGACTTTAAATGTTTATCTAAAAGGACAAAGTTTTAATTATTATGAGTAAATAGTAGTTTTGATTTGAAATAATTTAATTTAAATAATTATGTAACTACTAGGAAAAATGTGATTTTATTATAGTTTTTTAAATTCTTGTGGCGGTTCGTCACAACAATTGCGACTACTCTACTAACACATGCAAACTACAACCATCGACAACGTAATAATGCAAGCAAACAATTACTTTGCGTCCATTTTGACTAGAAAGTTTGAATTAGTCAGTGAGGTTGGGAGTTTCGCCCTATGGCAAAGTATTTAAATTGACCGACATGCCACAGCGAGCGCCGCATAGTCAAAATCTCGGGAATTCTATGTTTAGGATCAAACAGCGATGATCTTTTGAACTGCCCGCTGAGTGTTTTATAACGAAGCTAGGACTATAGAACCTGCAAAATTAAATTCGCCCAGGATCTTAATAGGTCGTATTTTTATACAGCGACGTTTTTTAATTGGCCTTCTAGACGGCATAAAGTTTTTGATAACCGTAATTTGACTGTTAGAAATTAAGACAATATTGTGCGTCGAGTTGTGGTAAAAAAGCGATAGCGAAGGAAAGAGCCGGTCGAAGATCGAGTTGTAAACTACCCTTAAATTATCCCAAAATGTGAAAGTTTTGTGGGCATCGGCGAAAGCTTCTGGTCTGTCTCTGATGACATGTCTTTTCTTTTTGCGCGCGCACGTTCGTAAATCATACGTTTTACAACGCAAAGTGTATGCCCCGCCTTTATGAGAAAGCGTTGAGATTGCCGAGGTGCAATTTCGACGAATCGTTTAACGTGAAAACTCTAACTCGGGAACAGGCCTTGAAGAAAAAATGGTCAACATTTTTTGCTACAAATAATTGCTACCGTGGAACGTTTCGTCGCGACGAAAAAATCATTTTACCGAATAGTGACTTTGGGGATACAATTTTTTACAGGTTATTAACAGGCAACGATTGATTCTACTTTTTGTCATCGTGGGTCGGGCAGGGGCTTTCGGCTTCGAGCTTTATTGTGACCGGTACAAAAGTTGGAATCCTGCCATCTCAGGGGTTGAATGAAAGAAAGCGGATATCATTATTGAAATATTTCCGTCTTATTGGGGTGCTTAGGGTATTCAATTGCTGGTTACTTTCCTAGTGATTTATGATAATTTTATTGCTCTCCCATAGAGATTTGAATTTACGTAACGGAAGTGAAAAAGTAGTCAAGGGTGAACAACATTCGATTTTCTTGACTATTCTGTTTGTCACGACTGACAAGGTAAAGGGCAAGCTGCTTTTGAAGAATCACTTTTTAAATACAAAATAACGGATAAAATGAGGTCAACGAACAAAACACTTTGGTTATTTTCGAACATTTTTTATACGTTTTCAACCAACGATGGTAAATTCAACTTTTCGAGGATATAAGTTAAATGGGTAACAAAATCTTTAAAATGAAAAACAGCTTTTGGTACAATATATTTGTTACGTGTTTTTAAACGTTTAGAAAAGAAAGCGTGATGTTAAAAAAATCTATTGGATTTACATAGTTTTATGCCATTCAGGACTGCACTTTTCTTATTCCAAATTACTCTGACTGTTACTTCGGTCCCTTCTTTTCACGAGGTATCAAAGTAATTTCTGCACAATTAAAACAATTCTAGTTTAACTACACAGGTCACAATGGAGAATTAATTTCGCGGCCGGCAACAAAATCAATTTCGCAGCAGTGCGTCAAACCCGGCGCAGTTTAACAAAGATTTTGAAAGGTTTAATATCCCGGTACAACGTTAGCCTTGGGAATTCCCAAAGACTGCGCGTCCCGGCGAATGAAAAACTTGGACAATAATTCACTACGCGGGCGTTTCATTATTTTTTAATAACAAATTCCCATCTAATTCCGTCGCAGAGGCGTCTATTCAATTACGCCATCAAATATGAGTGGGGGAGCATTTTTCTCCCGGGTCTGTCCGACCCGACGTGCGCCTCGACTCAAAAAAAGAATGGAGCCGCGCAACTTCGTTTTCTCGCCCCTTTCCATCCAGCCTCCAGACTCGGGTGGCTTTTCTCAATTTCCGCGGGCATCGTAAATTAGCCGCGCGCTAAATTCATTTTCTCCCGCGATTCCCCGTTCAAGGCCCCGGCGGTGCGCGCGCTATCGCCGCACGCTATTACTTAATTTACTGCGGTTTCTCGGCGTCTGCGGTCCCCTTAACTTTTTGCGAGTTTGCATTTTATGGTGCCGGAGTTCGCGTTTATGGCGCGACCGCAACGTGACTTTTTCAGGGGTCATTATTACCGTCACGGCTGGACGGGAAAATTGCCCCGGTTCAACTCGATTGACCGTGCGCGTTTCTTGCTGGAAAGAAAGGAGCCAACGGACGGGGAGAAAACGAAAGACGGAGGATAGAGGGGAACGGGGAAAGAGGGGAGAATAAAGAAATGCCGGAGCCGTATTGTAATTAATTTCGAGCGGTGCATTCGGAGAAAGGAAAGCGCGTCTCGGATTCGCGGCCCGGCCACCTGCGCGAAACCACAGCGGATGTGAGCGCCGGGGATTTCGCAACGGTGAAAAAGTTGCACGGCCGACACGAAAAATACACGCCCGGCGAAGAAAGGCCGATAAAGCCTTTACGCTCGATAAATAACATAGCGCGCACGGTGCACGAACGATTACCTATAAAACGGGCAGGGCTGTGTAATTTTTAAAGTACACTGACAGAATGGAACACTCCTCCTGTCTGCCCGTTGCCCCACGACGCCACGTATGACGCGCCGAGGGAACGTCCCGCGAGAATCAGCCGTCTGTAAATAAAACTCCCCAACTTTTATTACAGTGGACAATATCGTGTATTTTTCGTTTCAAGTTGGCCACGTCCAGTGTTCAGTTATTGGTTGGATTTTAATTGTAAGGCTCGTGTTACTTGTTTGACGAATTGGATTTCATTTATCATTGGATTTCATTTACGTGGATAAGAAATTAGTGTTGTAATTCATAAATATAATTCATAAATATAATTTATTTGTAATAAAGTGTTCTTTGAACGTATATTCTTGTTTGGTGAAAAATTGTAAATTTTCTGTTTACGCTTCGATTTGAAACAAAGTCAAAAATCGAATGATTCATTTCGTGCTGCCACTCAGCTATAAATCTGTAGGGCCATAAAAGCCACACTTTGTAGAATATCAAGGCCAACAAACAATAAACAGTGATGCCGTTTGTTCTAACAATTTTCGTATTTTAATCGAACGTTCGAAATTCAGCGGAAAAGCAATTAAACCCGATTTTACAGCACTTCATAAATAACAGATCTCAACAGCGAAACGGTTTTCCCCGAGCTCAGCGTCATTAATTTTTCGTCACTTCACGAGGTACGATGGAATGCACGGTCGCCCGTGCGAAAACATATTCGTGAAAGAGTTTAAATTAGTTGAATCCCGATAAATAACGTTTCGACGGAAATATGTAAAAAGGGTTACATAACAAATTGAGTTATGTAACGTTAAATGTGAACAGTTATGACGCAGACTATTGTTTAATTTTGAAGAGATTTAACTCCATTATAGGGGGACACAATGTTCATAACATAAATTTCGCACGCTACCTGCAGCTTTATTGAAGCTGTGCATAATACATCTCTCGCACAATTGATTTTGTTACACAAAGAGCATTTAACCGTGACGGGCTGAAAGATTCGCGTCGGAAATTGTTATCCAAAGCTTGCGGTGGAATGTCAAAAAATTGTCGATTGCAAATGAACTTGATAAATGGCCGATTAGCAGATGTCACGGGCGGTAAAAAAATTAGTTTTAATTTGACACTCGGGTTCACTGTGAAATCAAAACCAATGAACTCAACTTTCGCAGACAAATTGACACGTGTCATTCAGATTGTCAAAGTTAACTGCAGTTCACACTTCCGTGCACTGCAAAATCAATTCGCCGGTGAAAATACGCGTGCTCGCTGTTTCATAGCATGTTTCGTGTCGTTATTGAAGGAAGAGGGAAATGAAACGATTAAAACATCGGAAATCGAATTGGTTGCAAGTAGATTTATTGTTCTCTTGGAAATGAAATATATTCGGATAATTTGAACTTATTTAGTATTAAAGCAACGTTGAAAAGACGTATGAAAATGTCATATGTGGGTAAAATTGACTACATGGTTAAAATATACACGCCTAAAAATGTCTGTATTACACGCATGAATGGTTCGAATGCACTGTACATTACAAATATTGCAATGTACACATGTACGTACACCTAAGCATGTATGTCATGTACGCTTTTTTACTGTGCCAGACAAAGAAGGCGTTTCCAGTTACCGTCGATAAGCAGTTTTTGGTGACGCTACAAGAAATTCCTGTACCACATAGAAGAAATTTTATTCATAGAAGCAAAACAAGTTCAATTTGTATCATTCACACGATTTCTGGGGGTCGATTCCTGAAAAGTATAGAGTCAAAGTCTACGGGTACGGGAGTATTTGAGAAGATTTGGCAACAAACACATACGTATACACTGTTGCCAGCTCTTTCAACTCCAGCAGCCGTAGACTCCAACTCTATGCTTTTTGAGAATCAAACCCGTAAAAGTTGACAAGGAACATTTTTGAACATGTAATATTGAAATTAAGGATGTATTTTGTTCAACTTAATCTGAAACATGTTGAGTTAACATTGACACCAGGTTGTAGTAAATGTTGGTTCCAAATAATTTTCTCGAATTACTGATTCATTTACTTACATTTCACTTGTTATTCACAATGTTTGTGGAAATGGAATGTGGAATCTTACTTGTCAAGAAAAAAAAAGATTAGATATTTCTTCTCAAATTAAAAATGCTAATTTGATAAAGTTATAATTTTTATTTAGTCCTAGATATACGTGTAGGATGCGAGATACCAAAGATCCCGCAACAGATTAAGCCAGACATTTTTTTAACCTAAGATTGTTATCTACCACAAAGGGCAATTTTCTTATTTTACTATTTTCACGCGCGCACCAACATCATATACAATTCCTAGCGCGGACGGTCGCGCGAACGTGACCAAGATCAGTGTTTCTTTGCTACATGCGATCCCGCGGAATAACTGTTGTATATATTAATGCTCGGATAGAATTTCCAGCGAAATTAGACGCGACTTAAAATTGTAATAAACGGCGATAAATGAGCGCCACCGTGAAAACGTCGCGTCGCCGGATCCTTGCATAATCGCGTTAAGCGCGCAATCGTTCCGCCGTCGTGTGAGAAATTTCATAGATTTCGAAGTGATTCGATTAGTAGCGGCAAAACCTTTTTTACGTGTTCCGGAAACGTCAAATAAAAGAATGAAAAAGCCCGGAATCGCGTACCAATAAAAACTGTGCCCATCGCCAATAAAGTAATATCATCTACATCGGACATTCTCGGAAGCGACGGTGTAACTTTGTTTGAAAATACAATACAGCTCTCTTGAATGCGTCATCGGTGTGAAAAAGTAAACAATAATTTGCGATAGTAGTTTTGATTTCAGACAATGAAGTCAGCCACTTGGAATTTACGGTTTTAATTTATGCGCATAAAAATTGCCACTCTTTTCGGGCTAAGAAATGTTTTACTTTAAAACAAATTAACTCATTGAAATAATTTTATTTCTCAAATTATTTACAGCATGATTTTATGGAAAAAAAAAATAAAAATACAGAAATCACTTTCGTAATGGTAACTAAAATTGTAATTATAAATATTTTATTACTAAAAGCTTCGTCGTTTTAACTAAAAAATAATTTTTTTTAGTAAGAATACAATTAAAAAAAAAGCACTATCATTTTATTAATCCTTTAAAGCCCCCATTTAGTAACATTCCTCTGGAGATTATTCCGCTTTAATAAAACTGGTCCAGCTGTATCTTTTGTATCATCGGAAATAGTAATGTATTTTGCTTGTCACCGTTTCAAAGCCATGATTACAAATATTTTGAGAAAAACAAGATTTACTCCGGATCATGGAATCAGATGTCCTGCCTCTGACATAAATGTAACATACACACAGAAACTCCTTAGCGTATTACAAAAACGTTTTCTTAATGTGCACTGATGCTATACAAATTACATCAAAGAATGAACAATTTATCCCAGACTTGATCATAAAGCCTTAATGACGGCAAATTGTAGAATAATTCATGAAAATCTTTTGACTATGCCACTTCAATGCGATAATATATGCCTCGTAATTCAAGTTTTCAAAACTGATTTCCAGTATTTTATCAAGCTTCCTGTAATATCACACAGGCGGTCAAAGTGAATATAATCTCTTGAAACGTTAAGTGTATGCAGCCACGACCAACAAACAAAAATAATGAATTTTTGAAGTCCATTTAATATAATTGGTAGATACCGACCACTCAACTCTTGCTGTCGCGTAGTTATTTCCATGCAACCGATCCGCACAAGCGGTTGATTAGATTATAACCGTTGTGTACAAATTCGACTATGCTTTCCCAGTCGTTAACCGTTTCAGCTTTATAACCCCGCCAGTTCTTCCAATTTCACGAGAGACGCGTTCAAACTGGGGTAATCCCATTTACGCGGAAGGTCGCCGGCTTTATTAGGGCCTAAGAATTCCTAGTCCGTCATCCGACACATTAAGCCCAGTCGCCCTTAAGCCTTCAAATTTTTGCTGTTAGCCGAGGATATTATCGTTGCACGTCGTCTTACAACATTCATAATTCGTAAATAACAAGTTACGCCCGGGCCCCTTTAGCACGTAGCGTTTAGCATATTTTATAGAAAGAAAACGAAGGCATTGGAAGCAAACGAACAGCGCAACGGAAAAGGGGTGAAAGGCGATGTGGAAGAGATTGAGCGAGACAACATAAATAAGAAAAAAAAAAGAAAAGAAAAAAACAGAGAGACCGTGACGGCCATTAAGTTATATAAAGCTGATGCGAATTACGTTGGGTGCAATTAATTAACCGACTTAAAATTTCGATGATTAAATTACCATTGCGTTTGCGTTTGGCTATAAAGCAATTAAAGTGCCGGGCCAATTTGCCGACGAAAGGCTGACGCCGAAAATTGCCGATCATTCGGCGAGCATGTTGTGGCCGCAAAATTGAAAGTCGAATTAAAAATGTAGAATTATGAGCGGGTGAGCGGCCAATTTTCGGCCAATTTTGCCATGCTTCGAGGAAATAATAATTTGGCCCGCGGCGGCCATATGGTCGCGAATAGAGCACGCTCGAAAAATCTGCGCTTGCGCACACGCGGTCAAACTTTTGACCTGCCAGCCGGTTACCTCGTAAGCGAAATAACGAAGATCGATCGCTCTTAAAACGAAGACGACGCTCGGACTCGGATTCTTCAGTTTTCACGGCAAAGATGAATCGGGATCCTCGGAAATATACCGTCGGAGTAGATTCATATGATAAATTTACCAACATCGTCTTTCAATGATCTGTAGGGACAGAATATTAACGCAGCATTCACAGCATTGTCAGACTTTAAGGCAGAAATTTTGTAAAATGGAACATATTTTTAATAATCTTTGACCAAAAAAATTATTTTCTTTCCAGTGTATTAGTTTTGTAAACACAGATTATTTTTAACTTGAATTTTAAGAATTATTTTTTGCATAGTTTCTAGAAAAATGAATTTGAAAATAGCGTAACTTAGCCTAATAAAAATTAATATATTGAACATTTAATTGTAATTAAACAGTAACTAATAAACGCATAGATATGATTTTGTTTCAACGAAATACAAACTATTTTATAGTGTCAGTCAAAATACGTTGTTTAAAACTTGCATTTTTTAAACGAATAATTAGATAACAGCGCATTTCCTTCGTCAATACAGGAAGGCCTGCCCTGTTCTCATACTTCATCGAGTCGTATTCTTTTTAATGCAATTACTGTGACAACCAACGCTTGCCACAACAAATTATTCACATTCCCCACTTGATGTATCATTAAAAATGATCGTGGCAGACTGGAATTTTAAAATCTGTATCGTATATCTTTTTCAGTATAAAATTTGTTAAAGTTTATAATCGGTGCAAAACCAATTTACTTAAAAAGTACTAAATCAAATCGGAGGGCGCGCGAGAAAAATTGGTTTAACGCAGTAAATTATAATTAATGAATTTTAATCACACAATTTATCGCGCGGGCGATTTATTGTCATGCAGATCTAGTTCGCGGTAGCTCCTTCAAACATCATTTCGCGTAATAATTATTATTCGTGACTTAAAATGTGGGATTAAAAACTTAACATGTAAAATGTTGTTGGTCGTCTTATTTTGAATTAGCGTACGATACATATTATAATGCGCTCCACTTTCGCGAAAATAAATTTCAGCGATCTGAATGTTAAAGGGGAAGAGAAAAAAGAAGTCTCCCGTCGATGCAAAGTAGCTGAGAAACGTGCATTTATGTCATTTGTCGAATTAATGCTTGATACGATGGTCCATAAAAATTCATTAGCACATGAATTTTGCGAACCTTTTATTCGAGGTTCATTGAAAATATGAATTCCAACGATCGCAAAGCTGTTGTCAACGAGTTTATTTTACACATTTTATAACGGAACGCTTACAATGTCCAACTTTGTTATTGATTTACAGTAATTATTTAACAACATTAATCTTGTTTATCTACATTTAATTGTTAACATTCATACATTCAAAGAACAAGCTTATAAATTAATAATCATTTGATTTTAAATATTATTTGATTTTACTGACTGAGTTCTGTTATGATAACCAAAGCTTTATTTTGTTCTCTTTCATTTCGAAAGTTGTCGTTTGCCCTATATATCATTCACAAATGTTCTCTACACTTGACAAAAAAGGGGATATGAAAAATGAAATCGTAACGCTCCACAGACTTCAGCCTGACGGCTTTTTCTTCAAAATTACATAATGAAAATATAATACGGCAAACAGATGGAAGCTATTTATTTATTCTTTTGGAAGTTTACGTAAATCGGGATTCATCTTAATTATTTGCTGACGTGGCAGGATTTCCGTTAATATGACGTCTCTTATCTCGATGAGGGAGAATGCTTAACGCGGATTACGTTGAGCAATTTTCATCCCGATGCTCTTGATAATTTTTTTCAAGTATCATAGACGAGAATATTTCATCAAAATTGTCTGCTGCTCTGTCTTCTCGGCGTAATTTAACAGTAAAGATTCTAGAGAGATGTAAAAGGTACGTCAATGAAAAAAGTATGTATGTGAAGATCAAAGAATTGAAATGATAATTGGGAAGTTTATCCAGGCTAAACCATGTAACAAAAATTGATTAATTTAATAATTCGACAAGAATAAAAGACACTTACTCTGTGACTTCGAGCATGGAAAATCTTCTAAAGAAGGCACGCAGATCTTGAATAAAAACAGATGAAAACAATATACAAACGAAAAAGATATGAGTTAATAAGCTGAAGATAGTGATTAGTTGATGAGAAGCACAAATGAAGAAGGTTCAGAGACGAAGAAGATTTACAAACGAAGACCGTAAGCCGATGAAGAGCTATGCAGAGAGAGAGAAAGTATACTACGGTAGACAGAAGTGTAAAGGAAGAATCGATTTTTAGAATAAGAAAGGATACCTGCATTCTATATGTACCGCATGATCAAGCCGAAGTTGAATTCATTACACGCCTGAGTGCATATGTTTCTCAAAGACTCGGAGAAGAATAGATTCTCCACCCACTCGTGAAGGCATTTCGGAACCCGCCGGGATGTAGCAGCTTGAGCTTACGTGCGGCGCCAAGATAAATCCAACCTGAGTGCCATATGCCGCGCGGTGACTCCGAGAAAAAGTGTTTTCCGATTTTCGAGAATGCAAACAAACACCCAGTCCGACGTCAGTCCATATGTTTCCCCCAAATTTTTCCCCCCGCTACCTTTTAATCCGCCTGGAGCCCCGCATTGATTATCTGCGCGCGTAACAGATGTCCAATGTTTACGCACCGCCACCGGAACGTATTTTCCAATAGTACGAATAAATTCTTTTTTTTTTTTATTTTATGAATTACGCTTTTCGGGCATATCGTCGATATGAATGAAGAACGCACTACCTAGATTTTTAGTTCAAAAACATACCATCTCAAAGTTCTTATATCTTATTTTTCCAGGACTTATCTATTACATTGAAGTTGAAAGAAATGTCCACTGGAAGTAAAGTTATAGGAAGAAGATAAAGTTAAATAATAATTGAGAAATTATTATATTTTATTGTTGATGACAAATAGATGAAAATAAAACTTGAAAGTCCAAAATATTATTTAATGACGATGTAGGTCATTTCGTCGAAGTTATGTTTTGTCTAAAACATCTGGTTGTTCGTGAGTGAGAAAAGTCATGATACACCATTAGAAAATGGTTAATCTATTAATAATAGATTTGATGTATAATATATATCTATATTGTATATTTTAAAAAAATATAAACTTGTAAAAAATAAAATTGTTCGACGAAATGGCCTCGACAAAATGTCCCGGACTCCTCGATTGCAGCAACATGTGTTATGATAAAAATTATTATTTTTATAATCGCGTGTAATTTCGGACCTAAATATTTACGACCTTTCAAGCGAGCTAATTAACATCAACGTCGATTAAAATTCAAAAACTTCAGATTTTACGAGTGCACTCTAAAAGAAACGCATTTTTGCTGGAAACGCACCATAAATGTATACATTGTTGAGCGTCGAGAGCCCGCGAGAATTTTATCTGATCCAGCCTCTCTATTATCGCTCGCAAAACGAACCACCGGCATTGAATGCGGCGTGTTTATTTCTCTATAAAAGAAACAGGAAGAGGTTCTCGAGCCGAGGTCCCCTCATGGCGAGCGGATGAAACAGTTTTTGGCGTCTCGAGATCATAAGTGTGCCACGGGCCATTAAGACCAATTAACGGGCGGCGAAGATCTGAGGGCTGGAACAAACTCTTTTGCATTAGCCCAATAAAAATATATGGATTTCGGTCCCGTTTATATGAAGAGCAAGCGGATAATTTCATTGAACACGGCACAATCTCGTACGTCAATTTTACAAGCGCTGAAATGTCACCGCTCTTAGAGTGCTTCATGCAGAATTTATACGACCGTCATCGCACATTTTCACAGCCGTATCGACATTAAATACAAACATCGTGTAAAGCGTATTCCATTGATAAAACCATTTCTTTTGCAACGAAAGGCAACCTTCTGACGACATTGTTTGCAACTTTACTTTTTATCATTGGATTATTATTTGAAAGAATGTAACGTCTATAGTTACTTTAATTTACTTATTACTTAATTTATTAGCGACTAGTAACTTCATTGCAATTTATCCTCTCTTCAATTTACTGAGAAATTAATAATAATATTAATGTAATATATTTTTTGTCAACACATTTTCTCAGTTTAGCATATTTTCTCGAACATTTCGTTGTAAATAATATAAAATGTGTGTTTACGAAATCTTGTGCACTTTCTTCTCGTTCTTCGTATCTTATACTTTTTTTTCTGTCGACGACAGAACGCCCGAAGTAATTTATACCGCGAGCATTCGATTTTATTGATTTGTCAAAGATCGATGGAAGAAGCTCGCGCTTCTTAATGTACCCTTTATTTCGTGCTTGGTGTTTCGAGAGATTGTAAATTACGCGGTACCAGGAAATGCACGGAAATTGACCGACGACTTTAGGTGGTCTGCGGTTTGCCGTATTGACCGATTCTCAGAACGCCCGATTGGCTTGTAATCCGAGCGCAAAGATTTTTGCCAGCGATTGAGCCGTAAGGAAAAGAACCGGTGCGCTTTCGCCTCGCGCGGCTTATAAAATTGTTTCATTAGCGCGCTCGTATCGGATTTTTCACTTTCCAAACTTGCTCCATTCGTTTCTTCCCATTCCATTTTATCATCCCTGAGCCGCTTCGCGTCGCACACAGCTCTTCCCTTTAGTTTTATTTTTGTGACGTCGGCAACACATTTCCGTCATCCGCAGTTGCGTTCAGAATTATTTCTATCCTTGTCCCCACTCTCGCGACCAACGTCTTATCAAATCTCAGCGCTCAAATGGTTTTGAGACTCGTTATTTCGGGTCGGTGAGTTGATAGAAAATCGAAAAAGGGACAAAAAGCGCAGGAAGATGCGATAAAAAGTGTCTCGGTGGAAAGAAATGCTTTGCCGTTGCATCGCAAGTACTCATCGCGCGGAGATGACAAATTTATCTCCGAGGGAGGTCAGCGTGTATACAAAATTATAAAAATAGACACGTTAAACAAGTGGAACGGACTGTGACAGATATAATTGCTGCCACATGTTAAATACAGAATTAAAAATACCAAACAGCGAAAAATAATTACTTGTTTTAAGATAAAGGAAACTAAAGAATTTGTTTGAATTTTCGCCTCGATTTGTCGCTTTTAGTTACGGCCGTTTGCGCTGATTGATGCAGGTTATTTAAGTTCAATACTTTGAGAAAATAGTGTGGCGTTGTATTTAATATTAAATTATTATTGTTTTTAATAATAATTGTACAAAGGGAAATAGAAGGGAAGAAGTTCATTGTCGTTACAAATTCCATCCGGAAGCTTTAATTTAACACATTCATTTTTGTGGGCATTTAAAATTAGATATGAAATCAATTAAGTGTAACATTCTATGTTCCCTTAATAAGCAGGTGTTGAAGTGTCGTTGAATGAAATCTTATAATTTAAGTCTTTTTTTTTATTTTAATGTGCAAGTATACGAGCATACAATATGCACGCTTTAGTTCCATTTCTGTGTATGTAATCGATTTTTAAATTAAATTTTTTAACTCCAATAATTCCTCTAACTGTCGTATATTATTTATACATCTCAAATTTATCATATAAGATTGTCATTAAGATTGTCGGCATTGATTAAATAATATACTTGTTTGCAGATCAAAAAAATATTGCTGGTTATTATAAAACAGCTTTCACAAATATGTTTAGCTAAAATAAAATGATCAGTTCACAATATTTTCATTTATTTGAACTGTCATACACGTATTTTTAAAAGCTTTAAGTTATTTTTTTCAGTGCACTCTTTTAAATTATAATGTAGTTAAAAATACGTAGAAAGTGTAACACTTAACACTCTAATGACTTTCAAAACATGAAATATTTTAACTTTTAAAAAGAGAGTAAAAGACATAACGTAATCTTTTTGATCGATTTCCTTCAACATTCACTTAATCAATTACATTTGATTTAAATTATAACACTGAAAATCGTGTTGCGGATGATCTGTTGAGAAACAAAATTTTTGAATGGAAAATATACAAATATTTTAATATCATTTACTTTTTTTACTAAGCATGCAGACGAACTTTGTCATGTTTTCTACAATGAAACAAATTTGAACCTCATTTTTCATTTCAATAAACATCAATTTTAATTTAGAAGATTTTTCTTAGAATTTTTCTATGGCCATGATTTTATGCTATGTGTTTCTAATATATGTGATAAATTTATCCTTGAATTAGCATTGATTTAATTTACTCAACAAGGATATTAAAAAACTTGATTTTATCATGTACTATACTTTATCGTATTACATCGTGCACGATTTTATTTATCTGTATTCGATAAACTCAACTAAAATCACAGCAAATTGCTTGCGCAACACACATTCTATTACGGGAAAATTACAAAAGAAAATATTTAATGGATTATCCTAAATCCTGTTGCCATGAAAATCGTTTCAAAACCATAACACGATTAATGTAACATAATCCGTTGTACGTGGAAATCCAAGCCGACGCATAGCAAGCTTATGTGATCAAGCCTCCCCTTACAAACGACATTTTTCAATTCACAGTCGTCATTCCCCGCGCGACTCAAATTAATATTGTTCGTTGTTTCTTCCAAACATCATTGACGCGATCATTAAATTTGCGATGAAAAAGCCAACAATTAAACTGATCTCATTCCTCTACGCTGAAATGTCTATCAAACTATTCCACAGAAGAAGTCCGCTTTCTTTTCCTTTTTTCGGCGGCGAGGTCTTTCGAAGAAATCAAAGGAAACAAAAACCAGCGCTCAGACAATCGCCGAGTAAATGTTTTCGCCATTCACTGGCTGGCGGCACGGACGAACGGAAGCGCGGCCCAAGCGTCTTAATTGCTCCGAAATCGAGCTCACCAATTAAGAGTCCGAAAATTACAGGCCCCGAAGTGCTATTGATTTCCAAACGGTGTTTACCGCAAACCGTAACTTTCCTTTATTTTCTCGCGTCCAACGGATTTCGTTTCGTTTGAAATAAATACTTAGTTTTCAAATTCCGAGAAATATCAAAAATGTAGAAATACGAACATATCTACTGCGGTACGTCCTTCTTTATATTCTGTCCTTCTTTATTATCACTTTTTCCATTGATTCAAAAAAAAATTAACAAAATTTTGCGAGAGTTGCAATAAAATACATAATTTCCGTTAGCATTAAAATTCAAGTTTTCAATAATTTTTGCGATGTAACGACTGCTCTCAGAAAAAACTGTACTTTTTTTAATATATTCAATAGTAGTAACAAATTGTAACATGAAATTTAACAATCTGAAGTAACAAGATCTTACTTTTATAATAATAATAAACAAGTATTATTGATTTACCGAAAACATTGAAAATATTCTGATATTTAATTATTAAATAATTAAATACCTTTCAGGTATTATATATAAATTGCGTTGGGTTGGATGGAAATAAAAGAGAAATGTAAACTGAATCAATGTGCTGTCCGAATAAAAATGCATTGGATTTTGTAAATATTGTAGCAAAAAAGTGATTATGCAATAATTTGTACATTGATTCAGCGGGAAATAAAGTATCAAGATAAATGGATTATATCTGTTTTTGAGATTTAACTAAATTGGGATTTACGATCCTTTTTACAAATGAATAACGTTGCAATTTAATATTTAAGAGCTGAAGCTGCTTTTTAAATGAACTTGTTTGATAGGAAATAAAATAGGACGATAAACGAAATAGAACTGCTTTTTAGACAATTGTCGATATTGTATAATTTAAATTATGCAATAAAGCGATTGTTCGCTCGAATTCTCATTCGAACGTAGACGTTTTCGCGAAATTCCAATTGAAAAGTGGAAATTTATCTCCTTGCTTTTCTCTCCTCCAATAAAATTTACGTCCATGGGTCAGATAAATGTCCAATAAATTTTCTCATCGCAAACACAAAGATAATTAATTTTGTCAATACACTTGCCGCTAACTTTCACTTGGCAAGCCGTGCTATTCTTTGTCATATAAACGTCATTTTTCGTTAATGACTCCAATTCTTATTGTCGGTTTGTTCCTTTTTCGGCGTTTCGCGCGACAGCGCACAATTTTATTTCCCCTTTATTTGTCAGTATTGTAAGAGTCGAAGCACTCAGGGGGAAAAGTATATTCCACACGTCCGTCACTTTTTACGACGGATAAAGTTTGAAGATGAGAATTCTCGGGCAGGAAACTGTTAAATCTATTATAGTTCCTTAGGGGTTTGAACCTTGGACGGAGGAAGAATAAAAAAGAGCTCAAAAGAAGCGTGCGCGCACGTACACGGCCAGGTAGAAGAAAATATATTAATTGTAACTGTGTGCTTAGATTGGGCCGGCGGGTAAAAACCTTTGTGGAATTAATGGTGCAGGCTAATTCGTGGATGATTTTTTTAAACGAAAAAAAAAATATATATATATATAAAAGTACGATGACCCTTGTGAAACTGAAGCCAATAAAGCAGAAAAGCAACGTTGCTGCGGGCAGCTATTGGCACTTTTTTACGCTTTTCGTTCAACCTTTCCTCCGATTCAAGCAATTTTATTTTTCCCACTTTTTTCCCGGAACTTTTTTGTTTTTCATTATTTCTCCATTTGTTCCGTTAGTTTCCTTCTCGTTCGGCACTCTTTATTAAAGCGTGATTTTATTAGAAGCATGAACTGTATCGAACAGAAATAACGGCTTTGCATTTTTAAAAGAAAAGAAAAAAAAACTGTCTGTCATTGGGTTAATTGCGTACGAAAGTGTACTAGTAATAACAGATTTAAAAAGCGCGTTTTACGGTGTCCGAAAAATTATGTTTCCCGAGGACAATATGAATTATAAAGTATAGCAGTTTTAAGCTCGGAGACTTTATTTTTACGACAGACTTAACAATCGATGAATTTCAGGCTATTTTCTCGATACTCGTTTTTACCAATTTTTAAAATTCTTTCTCGGTTTTTAAGGAGCCAAAAGTGTCGAGTGATACGGGGGCAAGATTTTAACGTTTAACAATGTAAAATTCAGCACGGTTTTTTTGCAATTTTTGGAAATATATTACTTGTTTGTACGTAAACAGTTATTACCGCGGCATTATGACAGTTTTGAGCGTACTTGAAAAGCTGGAGGCAGGAGATGCGTGTAGACTTTTCATGGGTCAGATGAATTCGGATCAGATGCACGACAAACCGCAAATAACTTTTTTTTCGTGTGTACTGGATTGCACAAAAACTGCAGCATAATGTTCGAACGTTTTACGCGACATTTTTAATTTAAAACATTATTTGATATGCAGTGAAAATTGTGTCTCGTTCATGAGTATTTGCAGCGAAATAACATTGTATTTCCGTGATTTTATTTTTTCTCGTTGATATAAACAAAATTACCATTATTATGCATTTTATATTGTATAATGGCAGATGCAAGTTTTTTGAAACTAGATTAGTTTATTGATTGTTCTTTTTTTATAGAAATTGAAAAAACTTGCAACGAACAATGGACTAGAAATTAGAGTAAATAAAAATAAACAAAATCTTTTTCAACTGAAACCCGGAAACGGAATAAAGAAAATTACATGTCAAAATAATTACCAACTCTAATACAAAGTTTTGTATCAGAAGAGATATTTTACCCAAACGCATGATTTACGTTCGACTTTGAAGCGTCAGAAAAAAGCCTCAACCCGCAAAAATAGCAAATTAACTGACGAAATATGACAAGTTCTATCATTACAATGCTACCCGAAGATAATATCAATTGTGTGCACAAAGCCGAGGTTCGGCTCTCGAGGTATCAATTAACTCGAATCGTTCACTAATTTAGCAGTAACTAACGATCCCATGTATCCCACACATCATCAGCCAGGCCGGCCAATCATAACGAACCATTTATTTTCGCCGACCAGTCACATTACGATTGATTTGCGATCTCGACTTAATGACCTGCATCGTCAATTCAACGCCGTTTTGTCGTGCACGACGGTAGCCCACTTTTGTTAGCGAGGGCGCTGCGAATGAGGATCGTGCGCGCGTGTGATAACTTTTGCCGGAAACGACTTTTGGCCATTGTCATTCAAACGTCGCTTACGAAATCGCCATCTTCATCGGATCGAAAGTCCCGCGCCAGGGAATACAAATCAGATTAAAAGTCGCAGCAACGCGCAGGCGTTATTAAGCGGACTCGGTTATTCAGACGTGGTACAATATGCGTGGCTCGTTATCCATTCAAATTGAGGGACGCGAAGATTGTGTAACTAGTTTGTTCAATTTCCATTGTTAAGGGCCCCGCAATATCTTTGGCATGTCGAGCGTGTATATATGCATGTATATGCATTGAATAATAACGCGCCGGGACATTGGTTTGGTGGTTTGGCGAACTGGCGCAGGTAGTCGAGGTTCGGCGAAATTATCGAGCCAAGAGCGGCCCCAGGGCTCGCGCCAGGCCGCTCGTCGGAGATCGTCGGCGATAAAAATCCGCAAGTGCGTGACGTACGTGATCGCGCGTAAAAAAGCTAGAATCTCGGGGACGAGCCGTCCCGGGATAGGCGCTATCCTGAGTCGCGATCTGACGAGACGTCGGCCTTGCCGCGGGCTCCGGCGTCGAGCTTTTTAAAACACTGGAACTGAGATTAATCTGCCGCGTCCACGTGGACGCACAATGCCGCATAAAAATAGTCACGTTTCTCGCAGTCCTCTTAGATTATCCGCTTTTTCTGCGTACGACAAGCCTGCAATGTCGAAAAAATCGCATTGCTTTTCTGGACGTGGCATTGTTAGTCAGATTATTTTTTGATAGACGAAGTTGTATTGAAATTTTGCTGGAAATCAGAGTGTTTAGCAAACTTTACAATCTTGAAAACCTGGAAAAGATCTTGAATTTTGTTTGAAATATTACATTTCGACTCGTTGGTTACTTTTTTTGTAAACAACTTGTAAATCCGGTGTAAATTCGAAGTACATACACAGCGCAAAGTGAAAGTGTGAAATTTCGAAACGAAGGAGTAACATTTCGATGAGAAAGTATAACGTTTCGGAGTAAAGGTGCAAATATGCGGAATTGGCTGTACAAAAATTTGCACCAAAATTGAATGACTTTTTACGTCTTGGTCATTTACACCTTACACTAAATCGCTTTAATTAGCTCATTTTTCTTTGATATTTTTTCTTCTCTTCTCTGATTCACTGATATTTTCATTATATTGATTTCATCCGTTGCGAACATTTCTTGCTTTTACGGAGGTATTCACAGATCGCAGCATGAAAACGAAATAGAAGATAAATGTTTGTAAGAGTCAATCGGTAAATGGTAGATGAAAATATATTTGCTCCTATTTAGGAAACGAGAACCGTATTATTCACAACATTCGCCTAGATTTAAATAGTAATTCGCGCGATAGTACCTATTCAGACTCATCCACTGACTTCCAAGTTTTGCTCGTAATACGTACCCTTTCAAAGTTTGGATTTATCGAGATTTTAAAATATCGAGGTCGGCTAGATTCAAAATGTCCGTAGGAAACTTTTCAAGCCGGAATAATGGAAGCGTTTTCCAGCTTTTAAACCGTTCCGGTGCATTAATAAATGACACGAAAAGTTCTTAATCAAGTGCGAAGAAAAGAAGTGGCTGTTTTGTACTGCAAATTTTTTGCCGAAGTCGATCCGTTTATTGCCAAACGTAAGATCAGCTCGCGCATGTCAAATCCTCGAAAACTCGTTTCGCGAACATCAAACGTACTAACGAACGCAGTAATTTACAACGACTCTTCCCTTTAACGTCGTTCCGAGTTGCCGGCACTGTTGTAAACTTATGTAAAATACGAAATCATCTCGGGCGTTTGCGTTGATTATGCGCCCAACTTGTGCCTCCATGTGCAACATTCAAAATACTCGAGCAATGTTTAACAGAATTAATGCAATAAACAGTAAAGTGGATGAACCTAACGTGGTCATCTTTGCCGGCGGCCCGATGAGAAAATGATCCCCAAAGCAAGAGAAGTCCGCTTATGAAAAGTGGATTTTTGCGCTAATTTAATATACTCAAAGTATCTGCAATCCATTTACCATGACCTGCTTTTTAAAGCAGAACTTTTTAAAAAGCTTATCTCTATTTTCAACATTAATGATTAAATTACTTAGTTGTGTACTGCATTGCCTAGTACATGTTTTTTCTACCAGTTTTCTCTTTTTTAACGAAAATAATCTTTGCCTTGAATCAATATTACTTTAAAATATGATTATAAGAAAAAAAACATGAATTGGCGTCCAAAACAATAGCTTGTCATTATGTACGATCACTATAAAAACATGAAAATGTTTTTACTTTTGGTGACAAAAAGTGCGAGCCGCGAACTTGCAAAGTGTTAACGAGCAGCATTTCCATAGCCGAGAATCTGTTGGCGTTGAACTTACAAATTTTAAGAACAATAATCGTGCAACAAAGAGCGATTATAGTGCGATCAAACTAACTAACAACAATTTGTTTGGAAGTTGGCGCGGCGGCGACACGGGACGACGCCATCTGGCGGCGAGCGCCGTAAAATTAATCACAGTTTAAACTTATGAATAGCTTTCAGAGGATCTTACATAAAATTTACTAAAATTCGGTTCCATCGTATATCCATCAGATCGAACGAAAACAGGAACGCCACCTGGAATCATCAAACGCGAATTACCCGCGCAGGAAAGTTACGATAAATTGAGGATACAAATCATCCGGCCGGCCGAGATCCGGAAGCGCCAATGGCGCGGCATCTGCGAATCCGGGCCATTGTAAACACGGTTTCCCGTGTTGATTTTTTGACTTAACGCTCGGCTACCGTCGGCCATTCACGGTCCTCGGTAAACACGGCGCAGCTTCCAAAGACGTTCAATTAGGAGATCGCGCACACTAATGTACATACGCGGATCGAAAGAACGGTGGATAAAAAAACGATGATGTTTACAGAATTGTGAAACCATTCTTTAGAACTCTTGGGACCAGCTTCTGCGTATAATTAGTAGCCCCGAGTGCTATTTGCTTAGGAAGCGCAAGGAATTTTCTGTTCACATGACAAAACGGTGCCGTCTCCGACCATAGAATGCTCGGCCGGCTGCATTATTCATTTCAGCGCATTATCGATGAAAAATCGCCAGCTTTTGTATCCTCGGTTTCCGGTTAATCGATTGATCGAGTAATTGATTTTCAATCTATGAAATAACTTCTAGTTAAATTGTTAAAATGCGATTCATTTCAATTAAAATCATTTATCGTCGATTATAAATTTCCCCAACTCTGATATTGATCTTTTTATCGACTCTTAGATAAAGCCGCAGACACACCTTTGAGTTGCTAGTTCTTGATATTCAATTTCTTCGAGTGTATATTTTATAGTTGATTAAAATAATCCTATAATAATGTTTTTACATAAAAAACTTTATTTATGTCTAAACAATTAATTTTTCACATGCAACAATACAACCTATTGCATTTACTATTAATGTACGTGTTTAAAAATGAGTGAAATCCTAAGGACACTTAGGTGCTAAAGGGTTAAACATATCACAGTAAAAAAGTAATTCAATCAAAGATATAAGTTGTACAATCAAAGAAAATTCCGTTTTAATGAAGAAACTTCTCCGACGAAATTGCCTTAAATCGTTTTTGAAACTAAAACATTTTCTTGACGCTTCTTTTTTCTAAAAAATTTAATTACTATTAAATTATTATTTTGAAGATGAATATGTATTACAAATACCATAGAAAACTTGCCGTGCATTTTAATCAATTCAAAACGAATGAAACTTAGTTTAAACACGGAAAAAATTTCAACTCGTTTTCGACTCGTTTGTGGCAAACGCCTCAGTCGTTTGCACAAGACGACTGAGTAATGTTCATTTGAATCGAAAATTGTAACCACTAAAGATAAACAATAAGGAAAGTGATCGTTTTTATTTTATTTGTATTTGTTTAACTTTAGAGACTTCAATTTGTTGCCCTGTCCAACATTACTCAGTCGCAACGAGTCAGTTCGTTTATATTTTTTTCTATAAAATCACACTCACATAGAACAATTACAATTAATTTTTGGTTATTTCGCATTTGCACTGAGAGAACAAATGAGATTTGCAACGAAGTGCTCGTGCGCACTGAGCCATCAGGTTCATGAAAATGCTACCAAACATGCGTTTCTGAATATACTGCAACTAAATTTGTAGAATGAGACCTCGTTTGATGATTTTTTTTTTTAATACTTTAGAACATATGCCTTATAATTGCAAACTGAATTCATACAGTGTAACAAGAATAATTTTTATAAAATCCATAATATGTTGCAGGTTTTACAATATATCTTTTTTTGCGTATTCCTTCTCTCAGTGCGTATTTCTCGCTTGGTTACTTGCGCGCGGCGCATTTATTAAACACGTCTAAATACATGAGTAAATGGTAGACGTGGCGGCATTTTGAAAAATGGTGCCCTCCCTCTCGACAATTTCCGAGCTCGATTTCTAAATTAAATCATTGCATGCTAAACGCGTGAACGATAAATCTTGTTCTTTTCTCGCGCAATCGTACGGTGTATTTTAAATGCGGAAAATCAATCTTATTTTAATGTTCCAAAAGCGACTCCCAACGAGTTAAACACGTGGGAACGCTTCCGAAGAGTTTTTAGATTGCGTTTCACGTATAACCGGTAGTCATTAGACGCCACTTCTGTATCGCATCCAGTTGTCAAATTTGAGCTCGAAGTTGACACGTGACTTTCACCAGAGCTGTATATTTTGAATCGCTACCGAAATAAATGACTGATCGCCTCGAGTCAACGGAATTTCGGCCTAATGACTTTACAATACAGTACAAAACATAAGTTTCAAACGTGGGCGCATGACATTATCGTATTATATGTATATATGTATTCAATAAACTTTATTGTGTACGTTTTCCTAGAAATTTCAACAGAGTTCAAAGCACCAGCAAACGTGGAACAAATATTTGATTGTCATAACGAAATATTTGTAAGCAAAATAGACGAAGCATTGGTTTGCTTTTAGAGAAAAAAGCATTACCAATTATAATTTATTTAATAGTTTAAAAACCTAAAGTCTTTCAGTAGGAAAGCTACTACTAAAGATAAAAATTGTTTACAAAATAATATGAACTGAAACTTATTCACATCATTCCACAATTTTAAGTCAAAAATACTGTTATTTTTGAAAACCAAATACAAATATTTCGATTTAAAGTCGTTATTGACAATTAAATTATTTTTCAACAATCTCTTTTCTAGAAGAGTAGTAGTAGAAACACGGTAAAAAACAATAAAAACTTAATATTAGCGATAACTTTTTTTCCATTTGTTCGTTCTAGTAGCATCCTCAGCATTTTGTACTAATAAGCGAAACAGAAATTTCGCAAGCCCGTGGATTCCTGATTGACTGAATCACCTAAAACAAAAGCAGGAAAAGTGAGACAAAGATCATGTTGTCGTCAACATTTTCTCCCTCGTTAAGCGGTAATCTTCATTTTTCATACCTGCTTTCATTATTAGTAGTAACGACGACGGGTTCAATTTTGTCTTTGTTACGATCAGTTGCATTGGTCTCCTCCTCTTTAACACTTTCATCGCTGATGTATAACAAACGTGCAACGTAACACAGCATCAACATTTCGATGACCATCAAAATGTTATATGTTACTGAAACGGAAAAACATGAACGAAATTGGCGAAATTTTGAATTGCCATTGATTGCACGCACCGATAAGTTCGGCGTTTCGAGGAACTGAATATTCACTAACTCGGTTGAGAGTACCAAACAACCATCGATGAAGCAACGAAAAAAAAACCCACACAAACAAAAGCGATGCATAAAAAAGAAAACGAAAGAAAAACAATAAATTAACGTTATTGTTGTATCAAATGTCGTTGTTGTATTTACCGTTAGCGTACGTCAGCGGCGATATTGGGGGATTGCATGGAAACAAACCAGTGTTAGATAAACTTTTGATAATAAAGCCTTGCAGTTTGGAGAACAGTAACACCATTTGCGAGACTCGGGCTTTGTGACGTAGTTTTGCCTCTGAAAAGCATACATTATGTTAATGACTCGGAAAGTTTTGACTCGTACATATGTGGGCTCAAAGACTTTTGCAAGCCAAATTGCAGGTTTGAAAGTAATAGCGAATTGCAAAACAACGTTGCTTAATAAAAGCGATCTTCGGATGCACACGCGAGACAATTATTCAATTCCATGGCGCGGGCGCGCCGTCTTCCCGTCCTTTTGTACCTCTCCGTATCGTTTTGTTTCTCGCACCTTTTCTCGCCGCTTTGTTTCAACTATTCTTCTTCTTCTGGCGAAGAAAAATTGCGGCAAATTGGATGCATCTGGGAGATATGACTTCTCAGTAATATAATTCTTACCCGGAGCGACATTGTCCAAGCTCATCGTCGTAATTGTCAGGCCGTACAGTCCCACAAGTATGCTTATTACAACAAAAGGTAGCAGGAAAGGGCTGTAGCTCGTCACGAATATCGGCTCCTCTACTAACATGAACAGAAAGATGCAGTAGATGACACCCTGAAAAACATTCACATGTTTCATTCCAGACAAAGACTTCATTCTGACGCCATTGTGCCCCGTTATTACCTTCTTCCGTGTCATTACTTTTCGCTTCGCATTCAAAACGTATTATATTCAAATGATTTTATACTACTCGAAGTCCAATTTCGCGACCATTAACTCAGTATTAAACAACAATTTTTCTTCCCTAATGGTCTTCGCGTGGAGTGTGATTTTTCATTTTCGTCCCGGGCCCACGTCAGATGCCAAACGCAAATCGCCAGCTTTAGGCGTGTTTGAAATCACAAATGCCTCATTTTATTCACTCTAAATTAACCGACGTATAAAATGCGACGTATATAGAATTTGTGATGAGTGCGGTATGAGTTACAACAGCATAGTTGGCATTCTCTTATCAAAAGAGTACCATTTTGTTCCCGTATGTACTAAACCAGCTATATATACCGTATATACCACACAAGCCATATACTAAAAAATTATGGTAAAAATATACTTGTTAAAGAGAATTGTAAAAATTGCCGGCCTCTTATTTTATTCCATTTAGCCATTGTTTTATAGTAAATCTTCTCGTTAAACTACTGATAAACATGTGACAAAAATGCGGCAAATTTTCTCTCCCGTTGAACACGGTAATGACGCAATGAATGCACGCAAAAAATTTGACGGTCATTATAGCTGTGCGGGGCAAACGATTTTCGGTTGACAAATGACGCCGGCGGTGAAAGTGATTTTTCATTTTCGCTGGCCAATTGTCCGCTCGACTGCGGTGCGATAGTGTGAGAATTATTACCTGGACGACAGGAAGTTGAAGGACCGAAATCCGTAGCCAGTATAAATTAGCATTGGTCATTTCGAGAGCCGGCAAAGGCAGACACGGCCAGCAGCAACACGGCCCGACCCGCAACATTAACGCCGGCGTTTTCGTGATCTTCCTGCATCCCACGTCGATTAGCAGAAGATACAGGCGATACAACGATATCGTTAGCGAAATTTGAACTAGAGCCTCGGACAATAATTGAGCCCTGCAACAAGCCGCGTTCGTCGGTTTAATGAATCCAGGGTACAAAAAATCAAGACCTAATGATGCAATCGCGTTCGAATCGGAACGCAAAGCTAACGAATTTGAATCCCGCTTTCCGAAATAACGATTTAATGCGTTTCCAAAAGCCCCGGGGATAATGGACCTTCGCTGTTGGACAATCTTCCGTGTATCGTTACGATCTAATGACGTGTTTTCGTTTCGATCACTATTATAAATTGCTTTTTCCAATAAACGATATTTTTCGGCCCCTTTTTTTTCTCTATTCGACGCTGCTGCGAAGAGCAGGCTTTTCCAACTGTTGATTTCGAAAACACATATTTTCGGATTCGAATTAATCAAGCGTTGCAGTCGACTTTCTGTTTCGTCGTTCATTTGGAAATCGAAAACGAAAAAAAAATGACAAAAAAAGCAGAGGAAAAAATTGGCATCAAAGATAAATTGTGAGAGGATGTTGCTTATAATAGATTGTTTACGGAGTTCGATTTCATTTCATTAGTTTATTTACTTTAATCTTACATTTACTTCGAAATCGACGAAATGTTGCGATGGAAAAATATTAGCTAATAACATTATTGCGATCGATGATGGAGGTATATTTAGTATTTTTGAAGCAACGAAATTACGTGTTTAAAAAATGTAGAAAAACATTAATAAAAGCAAGTGTCTTCATTACAGCTACATTCAACATTAGTGGCTTTATTCAAGTATCATAATTTACACTGAAAATAAAACTAAATGTAAGCTCTTTACAGCCTGATTGGTGTGTAAATTACTCTTATTACGAAGTTTATTTATGAAAAAATGTAAGATGACTTTAGTTTGACATCCTGAAATACGAACCGGAGAGTATAAATTCTGAGGAAACACAAATTTCATTCATTTCATCTATTTTTTCGTACTGAACAGTATTCATAATGAATTTCATAATGAATAGTATTCAATGATATCAAAAAAAAATTATAAAAAGTCTAATCAATAGATAAATATTTTATGAAATATTCCTACTAATTATTATGATGGGAAAGAATCATCCATTTTATTAGCACATCAGTTCCAAGCTTAATTACTGACGTTATGTGTTTTAGTCCAGGAAAATGTTCTCATTATGAATAATTGAGATCTTACTATACAACCTGTTCCTTTATATTCAAACTTACGTTACAATTTCTTTGTAAATTTGTCTCCAAACAAGACACTAATTTACGTTTCACAGTCACGTTTACATTAAATTACGAAGAACTAGGTTTACGCAGAATTGTTTTATTCATTACCTATAAAGCGGTCTTGAACTTTGTTTTTCGACTCATTTTATCTCAGACATTTTAAACTTTTGTCCCACAAAAAAGTTGCCCCTTCAATAAATTACGAAAAATTCTCGTAAGCAATAAAATTAGCTTCACTATTTTCCGAACCGAATGAGTCGACGACAAATTTCACAGGATGATCTTGCAAGTTCATTTTCACCGTAAAAGTTGACCATGCCGAAATCGAGAATCTATTTATACTGAATGACAAGCGAGAAGCTGTTAGATTTTTTCGTCGGAAGGCTAAAAACCAGCCCTGGTGACCATCTGTCCGTTCGATCGTGCGTAAGGATCAGCTAAATTTGTTGGCGATACCTCCGGGCCGATATCGATTTATTAATTTTCGTCAGCGCGGGCCGCGTACCGCATTAGCTGCATTACATGCCAAATCATACACGCCACTTCTATCGCGCCAGGTCTGTTATGTTCAAATTACGTTACGCGTAGACTTCGTTATATACTAAAGTTGTTATACCCAAAGTTTAGGTGCCACGTTCAACTCTATTACTCGCGTTATGTGGCTTCACCCAATATATCTACAATATCTGGAGTATTAAAAGATTGAGAGGTTGAGGCTTGAGGCGCGCCACCATTTATCGTCGTGTTTTGGAATCAAAGGCGCCGTTTAAATTGAAATTGCTTTCATAATTTTTCTCGGAAATAAAAGACGAACGGAATTTTTTTAATTTGTCAAGTGGCTTAATCCAGTTAACAAAAATCGCTCAAGAATTCAAGTTGCGGGTTGAAAATTCACTTCCGGATCAATTATGGTTTTCTTAACCCGCGAAGCTAATTTTTTCACGGTTCTCAAAAAATCGGGAGGCTGTTTTCCACACTGTAGTTCCCTCGAGTACTTTTGGGTTACAACTATGGAAAAAAAGGTGCGACGAGGGAGAGGAGGTATTTATTATCACGTCCGTTGCCCGCATATTACACGCATGTGACGTTATAATATAATACCGGAGCTTATAGAGAAAACCTTCCATATGTCAATGATTGTTCCTTTTTGTAATTTATATGTCTGTTATAGGAAGATAAAAGGCAGTGTATTAAGGGAGATTTACGGTATTTCCGATATATTCTTCACATGTCCGAAAATGCATAAAATCTTGATAAACTGAAACCCTCTTTCCGGAAAGCCGACGGATGCACTTTTTTGTATCTTAAACCTATTACGTTAATGTTATACAAATAGATCAGTGAGATGGAATAGAATTTGCGGGTAGGACTAAACAAAGAAGAATAGAGGCAAAAAGAAGTACAACAAAACGCGAGACGCTGAATATTCGATGAAGAATGTCAGCAATAGATCTCGAGGATTTCTCTGATACGACCTAATAGTCGGACACGTCATTAATAACGGAGCAAACGGTATTGTTTGAATATCAAATGAATGCTCAACATCTTAAGTGCAGTGCACGAGCGTGTTTTTCATTTCCCGGGATGCTTTTTGCTTCTTTTCGAATCACATCAAAAGGGAATCAACATATAAATTAATTTATAATTTATTCATTCAATTTTGCCGCGCAGACGACGTGGACAAGTGAAACAATCTATATTCATTAGTAGAAATAATATTCAGGCTAGGAGAGCCGAAGAAATTAATCTTAGGGCTCACCTTAGACCCCGGGATAATTTCGACGAGCGCATATTCACGGCCGCCCGAGACGAGGATTAAAATATGTTTGTTTTAAGGCCGCTCGCGAAATAAACTCCATCAATGACGCGGGAGAGGCGCAATTTAATACTTGCAATAACAACCAATTTTTATCGCGATAAATCAGCGGTGATGTGTTCCCCGAAAGTCCGCTGCGGTCGGATTTAAATATACGGCGTCCATTGCGGTCAAATAATCCGTCAAAGCTGTCAAAGAGCCTTGCGGAACGTCGATTTTGGAGGAAATAGCTGGATAATTAAGGACGTTGTTAAAAAACGGTACGACCGACGACGATTATTCGGGCGGATAACGCAGACGACGATCGTTTTCGTGGCTAAAACGTTGTGACGTTTAACCAAACGATGACGAATTTCGTCCGTTCATTTTAATTTATAATCTCTGGCTTGGCTTTTCGTACGAAAACGGATCATGTATTGAAATACAAATTCGTGGGTTGTAAAAAAGAGATTTCAAAGTTGAAGTATATGTCAAATTACATACACTGTGAAAATAATACCGAATGCTAAACGAAAAGAGATCACACAAAACACACAAAAATGTGTGATAATTTATGATTCCAGTGGATTTAAACGTACTTATTACAAAATTACTCACAGCTGGTTACAGTGTTTTATTTTTTGAATTATTATTAACTTGTGCACAATCGAAAGCAGTAGCCATCAAAATTATCTGATATCTGATCCAAAGTTGTCGGAAGCGAAACAAAGGTTTTTCCGGCGCCAAAGCCGAAGACAAGACGATTCGGGGAAGAAGGTTCGGTCGGCATTGCGAATGGCAGATCGATCGGGCGTTTTCCCCGTCGGCGACAAAAAGACGGCATTAATTCAGTTAAAAGTCTGTACAAAGCGAACCAACCGCAAGAAACTTCACCTGCGATGTCCGGAATTAAACGTTTCAATCAAACAGCCGATTCCCAGAACCGGGGGCAAATTTTAAAGTTAAATCAGGCGACGACAAGACGCGCGGGACATTCCTATTTCAAATTTACGATAAAGAACGGAGATGAGATAACACGAGATCAGTTACACCCGGGATCTGATAAAACCGGGCCCCCGTCGAAACTTCCTCCCCTCCCAACATTTCCATCTTTTTTTCTCACGTCTGCGAGCGATCGGTCGATGCTAATTGTGGAATCCGACTCGGGAGATGTCGCCGTTGCCACGGTTCATTAAAATGTATAAATCTCGGTATTGGATGACACGTTGAGTACTCATAAATTGTTCCAATTAAATATGAAATTTATGAACCGAGTATGCAAAGCAACGAGCGATAAAATCACAGTGTCCCGAGAAAATTACAAGAAATTTAACGAGTCGGTTCATGTCGATTATCGGGCCAGGCTATCGATAGCCCAATATCGAACACATGATTTGGAGTCACCAAGCGTGACAAGATCCCGTTTCTAAGAAAGAAACAAGACCATTAGTTGCTCCGAATCGTCGTATCCCCGTATCGTTCTGTCTTTTGTCATTAGGAGCAAAGTTCTGGCCCTCGTCTCGTTGAAACGACGACAACGACGACAACGACAACGGCCAAGACGCTGAAGGAGAATTGTTTCTGTTTTTACTTTTTGCCCTCGGTGTTGTTCGCTCGTTCGCTCCTCGGCCTCCGACCTCCCCCTTCTACACCTCCGCACCACCGCATCTTACTGCGCCAGCCCGGTTTTCAAAAGACCTTTTCATCCAGAATAATCTCCCGAATCATTAAGACGCGATGCCACAGCGTACGAAATGTTATTTTAATTATTTTCTATTTATTTTGCGAATTGTCGCGCGCGCCTCTGTACAATACCATTTCCAAAGTGTTTTAACACGTGAAAACGAATGCAACGGATACCTTTACAAGAGGCGCACGTTGAGTGCGAAAGCTTTTAAAAGACATTCGTTATGTCGTGATAATAAGTGGAATAAATGAGACGAATTTAAAATTAACCGTAAAGGTGTAGCTTCGATTGTTCAATGCCTTTTCGTTCTGGTCGGTTAAAAGCAGGCGTTCAGAGTTGGATTATTTTCCGACTGTTGTAAATAATGTTTGTTTGTCAACTGAATAATTATTGTTGTTATATTAGAGAATTTTAATAAAATGATATTGCTAGTTCAATAATTTTATATCTTTGCAAGTTGTTTGGTGGAAGAAGTTGATGAAGAAAAAAGTAAATAAAACTTTTAATTTACTAGCAGTTGATTAAGAAGTTTCTTATAATTTTAGTACGTTAGCATTATTGTCATGTATCTTGCAAAACACCGTAAGATGGCCACAACATTCGCACTTTTCTCCATTTTTTGCATGCTTTTGCATTAATAAAGTCTTAAGCAGTCGTCACATGTACAATGAGCAAAATATCCTCACAACGAGCATCCGAGTTTTTACTGTATAATGAAGATAAAAGGACACGTGCAAGAAACAAAGGATCAAAGTGATTCTTTTGACAATTGCATAATTTACGATGCTTTACATTTAATGGAGTTAATTTTTGGTTAATTATAACTTTCTTTAACATATAACGATTGCCTGTTGTTTTATCCCATTCATTTACCATTTTATTTGATTTGTTTTTTTTTCTTTTATATTATTTCAGATCCTTTAAGTGGTTTGTACACTCAACGAACGTAGTTTTTAAAAATCCTGGCAGTCGAAATATAAAAATCTTAAACGGATGATTTACATTAAAAATATCTTCCTTTCCCGCGTAAATACTTCTTAAAAAAACTTCAAGTTTCGAGTCATTTTAGCGGCACGTTTTTTATCACGTCGGTTGAGTGCCACTTCATTAGAGATTCTTTTATTTTGAGCGCCACGACCTGTAGGAACCACATTCGTTACGCACATTGTTTGAGATACACTGAAAAAAATATAATAACAAAAATTGTTATATATAACTTACAAGTGTAGTATAAGCTAATTCACAATCATTGAGAGAATTCTAATAAATATCGTAATTTTTCTCGTCAATTGCAAAATCGACTATACGATTTTTTTCTTAAACACATTGATTATCAAAAATAGATTTTTTAAAACATTGATGTATCAAACATCGCCCAGTCCTATTAGAAAGTAATGATTCACTTTTAAATACAATTCACTGTATTAAGCAATACAATGGATTACGTAGATAATGGTTTCTAATTTTGGGAAAGTAAATTAGCTATGAATATTTTCTATTTTTGGATGAACGAACGTTATATTTATAACGTTAGATTCAACGGTAATGCCCGAAATCGAACACTATAAAACCTATCAGTAAATTAAGAGCATAAAAAAATTGAATTTAAAATCACATATCGAATTAGTCCAAAAGCACACAGACATATTAGCCAAAGGCACATTGCTTATTTCATAAAATTTCGTAATTTTTACAATCGAAATTCGTTACGAAAAAGATTTAAGGGTATATTACATTGCACCTTAGTTTTAATTTATATTTTTTTATACTTCAACATTCTTTTTAAAACTTAAAACTTTATCTGCAAAGTTATATTTGCTTTACATGCTACTTAATATAATTTTCGTAATTCATATTATTATTTGAAATAAATGTTTATTGTCTGTTATATTTATCTGCTATCTTGTACTTCTGCTTCGAAACTTTGTGTGCTTTTAGTCTAGACAAACTTTTAACAGACAAAAAAATTAAATTATAATTTATTAGTATTTTTATGTTAATTTAAATGTTAAATCAATGTTTCGCAAATATTTGCCGAACAACGTTCCGAACTATCAACTTTACGAAAGAAAATGTTCAGTTTATTTAAAAAAACCTCTCAGAAGAACCCCCATTTTTCCTCTTTTCGTCACAACACCACACGTCATTTCCACGAAAGATTGTCAAACTAGCTATTTTAGATGACCTCCGTTGAAAATTAAATACCTCGGCACTGCTAAAGCAATGAGACTGCTGATTGCGGTGATCGGGAAAACTGATATTATAATCATACAATTCATTTTGTAATATTTAGTGTCCTTCTGATAAAAAATGCCATAAGCTGCGTCGATGGCCAGGTAGACGGTGACCGCGACGAGGATCGTCGAGGCTGCGACCGAAATAGTGCCGAATGTTCCGAGGCCTGAAACGAGAGATAATTCGTATTATCATCGTGGCCCACGGTCTAAACAGTTTCGCACGCGCGACTTTTTCGCTGCTCGTTATGTTGACTCAAAGTTGATGGGTTGTTGATTCTTTGCCGAGCGAGAAGCGCGTTTGTTGTTTGTTGATTACATAATTGCTCGGCAAAAGTCTATGTTTAATTGATGATTTGCGATCTTGATTGCGCGTGACCCGAATCACCGCGGCGGAATAGAAATAAATAACCGGTCGAAGTATTTGTGCTGCTTTATGATTGCTTTACAATCACTATTATCGGTCATTATTCCCCGAGAGATGCTCGCGGGCAAACTAGTTTCCGACAAACTACTTCTATCCTCGGTGGAACGTCGAATGCAAATGAGCAGCCGATCACCGAAACCGCTAAAGTCGTGACTTAAACTTCATCGCGCCAGGTTAATGATGCTTTTGTATAAATACTCGCGCTGAACGGATTTCAGAGCCAATGATGGATTGTTGTGAAACTGAGCAAAACGTTTGCGTTGCTTACGTAAGGCCGCAATTTTGTTTCGAGATTCGGAGGGTGACACTGAAAAATTTACCGCGACGAGCCGTCCATCAATTATATCTAAGCAGTGTGCCAAAAAGTGTATATACTTTACTGCCTCTACTTATGCGAGATTAATGCGAATCGTCGCGAATTTTAATGAATAAGTAATGCATCATTTTTGGAAACTTCATCTACGGGGTCTCTGAATTTGTAACTTCGCTCGGTCGTGTTTCTGTTTCGATGACGTTGCGAAGGAAAACAATTTTTTCAGAAATAAACTTTCCAAATAAGGCAATAGATTGTAAAAATTATACTAATGAATAATTATACTAATGAAATGACTTTGAAAGTAACAAAATGTTGAAAGGGTTTTCAAAGTGCAAATTATTCCTCACAATGCGGTTTCCTCGGTGGTTTATCAGCGGATCTTCAGTATACATTCTAATTTTCCTGTGTCGTTTTCTCCTGCAGAAACCGTATCGCAAACAGAGACTGACAGAAATATAACAAAGCACCGAACATCGACGAAATGTTATCGAAAATGCAATCCGTCTCTTAAGCGAATCATTATTTCAATCAACGACCGTACGACAAAACTCCAGTAAAAAAAAGCCAATCGTAATTCGTCGCCAAGTTTAATCCAATGAGACGTTTCATCTCGAACGTCTCGTTACTGCTTCTATTGAAATGAATCGCTCGTTACAACGCATTCCCACGGACAAAGGCCACAATTGGATGCTTAATATTTCAATCGTACGACTTCCATTAATGCTCGCTCTTCTTCCACGAATCGGAAGGGCTCGTTTATTTGCGGTATTATATATCGGTCGTCGCGCCTGCCGTAATCCGATCGTCCCTGCGTCCGAAGATTTCCCAAAACGGCCAGACTGCAGTTGCCGTGACTCGTGCCGTTCGCTCGAAAACGCATACGCTATAGCGCGTGACGTTAGCACGCGCTATGGCGGAACTTTCACCGAGCCACGTTCGCACGGCCACGATATGAAAGTGCGGCCAGAAATTATGCGCCGTCGATAGACGAATGCCTCGTTACGTGCGGAAATTGCAAGCGAATCAATCGAAAATCGTCATTTACGTAATTGCAATTTTTCGCAAATTTTTCTACGACTTTCGATACAAATTTATGGTCGAACTTCCTTCAAGTTTAAAGTATGATTTCCACGGCGCGACCCACATTGGTTAAAACCGAATCTTCGGTGTATAATAGCCTTTATCAATTCTTTTTTTTTCATCCACCAGGCAAAAGAGTTATTATCATTTTGGGGGTTTAAATGGTCACCTCGTTACTGAAATCAGAAGACGTTCGTAATTTCCGCACGAAAAAGTTTACAGCCTTGGGCGCGAAATCACGCTTTGCGCCCTAAGCTCCGAATTAACTCTTTCGGAGTAAGAGACGACTGAGCTCACGCACATCGAATAATATATTTCAATTACGGCGTCAATCTTGCCAGTCCCAATGCCGTCACGCTGTTAGCGAATTAATCACGTATTCGTCAAGCTAACGAGAGGCGCTCGCAATTAGAATTTCCATAATTTTCGCTGGGTAATCTTCGACTGCATGCAAATGATGTTTGTTTCGGCAATGAGGCGCGGGGATTATCATTGAGCCGAAAATCTGTGTCACTCACTTTCCAACAACTGGACCGCTGTGGGCACGTAGCCGTCCTCGCAGGTGTAGTTGAGGTTCACGTAGACATTGCGGTCCACGTATTTCGTGACGGTCGCAGCGAACTCGGTCTCCATGGTCGGACGATTAAAGCTGATTATTCGCGATTAATTAACTGCGCGGGATGGCGCGGCGCCGACGAGACGCGGCGTACGAATTTGTTACAACTACACAGGTCTCGGAAAAAGACCTGCCAGGAACAGGCCGCGACTGGTATAAAGTGAGAGCGAGAGTCCCCACTTTTGTTGTCGAAGAAGTGAGTAACAACTCTTTCGAGGCGGCCGGACTTTTTCAGATTTCAGTCAGCGCCGATGATAAGGCCGAATTTCATGGAAAGTCCTCGTCGGTTCAGCGCTTTGTTTGCTCTTTTACGCTCGGCAAATAAGGAATGGTCGATGTTGGCTCAACATTTTTGCGATCTTCCTTTTTCTCCCATTTCTCGTTCTCCTTTTTCCCCGTCGTCGATTATTTTTCTGCCTTTTTTCCCCGCCGGTATTGTTGGAGATGACTGAAATGTTGACACACGCTTGACGTTTTCATAATAGATTATGATTGATGAAACACGGCAGTTTCTGCTTCGACAATGATTAACAAATTTCCATCCGCAATTGCAGTCCTACCGAAGAGTCCAATTTCGCTTCGACTTGGGCGGAATTTTAAACGCGAATAATTAACATTTTTCGAGCTGCTCAAACAATGACTTTATTGCGAATATAAAATGTTTCGAATTCCCGCGGAGCTTCAGTTGTTATACATTCATTAAAGCGAAATTAAGATAAAATGGGTCATGGGGCTGTTATAGGAAGTCAGTTAATGCTATGTACATATAAATCAGGCCGATAATTTATGCGCCAAACGCAAAAGAAACATTCGGATCTTGAGAAACGAAGTTACATTAACCCGGGTGGTAAATCCATTAAAATAAGTTACAACGGCGCAATATTAAAATTTCTATGTAAAATAAGAGCGTCGACAAATTGCGTTTAAGGATAATGCGAATGTAATTCTGAATAAAACATGTCATCCTTTGCATATGAATGAATTTATCATTCCCTTTTCTCGGGAGATGCACAAATATGCATGAGCCCTGACAATGCTAACGCACATCCTAAAAAGGATTAAGCCCGGAATGATTTGTTCGCAAATAATTTATTTAAATAAAAATGAGCAGTTAACGGGCAAGATAGTTTGTCGGATCTTTTGACATGAAAATGTTTACTTAAGCAGGGGATATGACGGCTTGAAGAAAGATAAATTTCCTTCTCGCCGGAGAAAAATTATTTCGCAGATTTGTTGTGATAATGTAAATCTCGGGCGAAACAAATGGCTTCCTTTTATCTGGATCTATTAAAGTCAGAATTTATATTAAGCCGTTGTACTGCGATTGAAGAGTGTTGCGAGATTTATAACGATGACGTTTGGTTTCGTTTGAGCGTCTTTTCAAATGTTTTGACAGTATTGATTTTTTAAAATTGTAACATGCAAATAAAAGTAAACGACTTAAAAAAGAATTCAGTTCTTCAAAAAAGAAAAAGGTAAAAGAAATACTAAGTACTTGGAGAGAAAAAATATGGAACATTTTACTAAAGTTTTTTAGTATATGATAGATATACTTAATTTTTTGTAACGTGAACTGTTTTTTACTTATTTCGTAAGACTAAAATGTGTGACAATTTTATTACAAAATTGAGTGAGAGAAACATAATAAAGCAAAGTTTATTACAGATACAGAAAAGTATTAAAATTAAGTGAATTTTTCTTTCCAATTAAGATAAAAAAATTAACGATATTTTCATTTACATTAATTATATTTGTCTATTATTTAAGAATTTATTATACTTGGTGTTCCCCAATTTACCACTTATGATAAAACATCGCGAATGACTTTACCGACTAACGTCAATGCAGACATTGAATTTATCGACTGTTGATCTTACATTGTTTCGCTTTACCAAATGTTGATGTTTTTATCATTATTTCTTGTTACATGTCTTAAAATTTTATTATTAAAAAAATTTTAAAGCCTGCATAAAAATTACTCTTATTGCTTTGTTTTAACAAATAAGATATTCAAAAAAAATGATTATAATTTTGTCATACGCCTTATTTCCATTTCATGGTAATCTGTACAATTATCGTCAGTTATCTACTGAGCGTTCACTGCTTATAAAATATTTATAAAATTTCAAACATGTGCGTTAGATGGCGTGTTAAATGCATTCTTTGTATCTCCTTGAAAGGTGAAACTTCTCCCATATTAAACGAATTCTTTGATTCTTTTTTTTATGAATATATAAGTACAACGATTACGTATAAAAAACTCTTGTGTTTTATTTATTTATTACGTCTTTGTAAAATGCTTACAAAATATATCATGTTTACTCATATGTATACCATCATAATCTTATGCATTAAACAATACGTAATTTCTACGATATTTAATGATATCAACATTATTAACATATTCTACGTCATTAAAAACAACTGTATAGAACAAAAAATAAGAATTTTTCATAAAGTTGAAAAAGATTACGTTGAATCCACCCGACAATTTCAAAAGAGATCAATGCACTTTAAAGGAACTGTCCGTATTAAAATATAGTGAAAGTACGCAACCGTTCCCCCCAATTATACAAACCATTACATCAATTTCTTCAAATTCTATCATTTCATAAAAAAAGAAGAATAGGTGAAATAAAACTTTGCTACATAATTCAATTTGTATGAATTTTTATGATATTAATAAATTGCTTATAATAATAAAATTAAACATCGTATCATTCTAATTTCAAAAAATACACACGTGTGATATAAGTTATCTAAAAAACTCTCTTGGCTATAAATCTATATTTTTCATAACTTAAAAATAAGAAAACTTTTCATCTGTAGAAACTTTCCTCTTCACTTAACAAAAAGAAACATAACCGCGAGATGCAACACGGGATAGTTCAAACTCGATGGCTACACACTTTTCATTTCCTTGAACTTGGGAGATAACAGAACTTTCCGTCTCACGATCATCGTCAGGATGGAAAGTCGTAACAGCATCAGTCAGTCCAGTATTATGCCCGTCCATGCATCGTTAAAGTAGTATAACGCACGGTTGAGTTAATGGTGACACTTCGGTTGACACACGTACGAAGAACAAGACGAAAGAAGGAGAATTGAACCTGAATGATACAGAGAGAGTTTGAAAGTAGACCTTCGTCGTTCAGTCAGTTGTCGACTGCGTCTTCGGACGATTGGCTGGCACGATGGTGAGTTTTACGTTCAGGCTTTTTTGTTTACAATTTCGGCATTGCATCGAGCGCGTATTTCGTCAGTCGCCACGTTAATTACTTGTGCCGTTTCGGTAGCAATATTCCTAAATCAAGTGCAATCGAGTGTGGTGTTTACATTGTTCGAATGTTTTAATTGAAAACTCGGGGCCAATTTATTATAAGTACGGCGTTAATAAATTTTCATGAGGCATAACTTGAATGGAACACAGTGCGTTCGATGTTGAGATAAAGTTCGCTCGGACGACCGTTTTCCGCGGACAAAAAGTATTTGTGAAATGAATTGTTCGATTTATGTAGGACATCTTTGTCGTATGTTGTGTGACGACACGGTTCCGCAAGCATTTAGGATTTCTCTTCGATTCTTCGATATATTTTTGTGTATTAAAGTGATTAATGTTAATCTCCTAAGTCGTAATTAAATTGCGGTTTACATGAATGAGTAATTAGAAACACAAAATCAGTAGGTTGGAAGTTATTCCTGCTTGAAGTCTACTTTAAAGAAGGGAATGATGTTAAAAACCATGGTTGAATGAACAATTAATATGGCGTCCACTATAGCAGAAACATTTGAGGATAAATGCTAGATAAATCGCGATCGTTTTAAACGATTCAATAATTAATGACGATATTGGAATCTTGCATAAATTTGTAACAAATTAACAGACCGACGATGCGTTAACGCATTGAGAAATAAAATAAAAAACTTTATTATATCTGATATAAACTTCGTACGGTCTACATTGTACGGTGTGACTTTCTTAGTAAAATAAAACAAAATTGAAAAAAATAAAATTTAATAACTATATAATATAGTATGAATTAACAGTATTTGAAATTCCAATAGCTTCAATTCGGTGCCTTTTTAAAAGCAATTAAAACGCTCAAAATTATAATATTTTTCAACTCTGCTGGGTAGTTTGCAGCATGACTCGGTAATGAATATGTATACGATGAGAATGAATTAGTGTAATGATGACCGCTGCTGCCTTGACCAACTGGACTTTCTCGATCGGTCAGTGAAGTCAAGGATTCTTCGTGATTAGTATAAAAATTAAAATATCTGTAGTAAAAAAATAAAGAAAGAAATAAAAGTATGTGTTTTCTCAGGTCAGGATAAAGTTCTCAGACAGAACTTTATCTTGACGTAGCTAATTGGCACTTTCTGCGTTTCAAAACGTTTATTGATTTTTTTAATGTTTTCCTTTTCCTTGTTTCCGGCTTATAATTATTTAACGTTAATGAAAAGATAAATTATGATTTGTATTTAATTTAGTATCACAAGTAAAGTTTTTCTTTTTTTTAAGTGTGAGAAAAAACGATTTTCTTTTAGAAAATATATCTCGAAAAATACAGTTCACTTTTAATTGCAAGTAATAGCTAGAAAATTATCGCCTCTTTTTTGTTTACAGCTGATTCTACTTTCGCTGTTAGTTGGACTGAGCCTCGGACAAAGTGAAAACTTATCATCTCAGATTGAAGTGTCGATCAACAGGACTATCGATACGGTAGAGAAACTAATCAAAAATGATCCTTCGTTACCAAAGTTAAGTAGATATGATATCCTAAATATTCTTCAGAATATAACAACGGGAAATGCAGAATTCAACAAAATTGAAAAGATGACAAGAGATGCGTATCAACGAGCTTTAATGGTCGTGTTACCACATTCCACTAACACATCTCAAAATCTTAAAGAATTATACACAAAATCTCCTTTGGTGCACATGATACCTGATTCCGTGGAAGCTGATGCAATGGTTGAAGTTGGTAAGACTGAGGAAATTATTTTTCCACCAAATCCAAAGGATCCTAGTCCGTTCGCCGAGAAACCGGAAAAATTGGTAGCAGAATCATCGGCAATTTCCGCAACAAACACCAGTTTCAAAGTTGAATGCCAAACCGTCAATGAAAACAACTTGAATAATCACAGGGAGTTTTACTCTGAATTGCAGAAAAATCTTAGCCTTCCTAATACTATTACATCTAATGCCGATCAAGAAAAATTTACTTTCAATTTATCAAATTTAGATCAAATCGCCAAATCGGCGCAGGAATATTTATCTTCTACGAAATGGCCAATGGTTAAGAATTCTTTGGATAAAAAACCGAGTAGTTCTAATGATGAAAAAGTGGCTGTAGTCTATAGTAGTAGCGTAACTCCGAAACCAAGTACAAAAATTTATGATAAAAGTACTTCTTCATCCAACCATCCAATACCCTATGATTTCCAGAACAACGTTCTGAGATCTAATGCGTGGAAATATTTTAAACCAGAGACGATGAATAATGAAAACGTCCAAAAAGAGCAAAATTCAGATAAATACGTTTTTTTACCGACAATGTCGAATCTTCCAGGTAATATTAATAATTATTTCGAATTGCCAAAAAAGATAGCGGGTAATAATTCAAAGGTGGAAGAATCTGAAAGACCTGCTCCAGTATATGTAACACCCCTTTCTTCAACATCTGACAAAAAACTGAATCTAGAACATGAAACCACTATGAAAAATAACATGCCCGCAACTGGTGGATTCTCAATAGCTACAAAAATTGAAACCTCAGTTAAACCAATGAACATAATAGAATCGCTAGGTCTCAATATACCCAAGATAGAAGGTGACCGAAACGAAGATTTCAACATTAAGATGAATTTTACAAACGAAGGCCAACAAGATTCTAGTGGCTCAAGATTTAATCTGCCTCTTGACATAGTAGAGTTTAGTAAAAAGTTAGAACCAGCTCTTCTTCATCCATACAACTCTGAAAACACACCAAATAATTTAGGTAATATGCTAGTTAACAAAGAACTAAATTTTAAGAATACGAATGTCGACTTCAACAAACCTGTCGGTTTGACAACGTTTGATCTCAATTCACCTTCTATTGCCAAACAAAACACGTTTCAAAATGCGCAATCTGAGTACAGAAAAGGCGTAGAAAATTTATCTCCAGATATTCGTATTTTGTTTCAACGTTTTGGTTTGCCAATTTCAGTGAAAGATATTTTGACAGAAAAAGTGAAACCAACAACTACCACCACAACAACTAAAAGACCTACTACAACCCCATCTTACGTAGATTCTTTTACCAGTTTCAAACGTTTGCCATCGTCAATGGTTGAAAATAAAGAAATGCGAGACTTCTTAGCTCAATTTGGTCTCGGGAATGTTGACAAAAGGATCCAGAAGGCAATGAAGTCTAATGATTATGTAACGCAACCAACTAGGCATAAACCGTCTACTTTCGACATGAGAAAAGCTTTGGATAACATCGGCTTGTTGGCATTAGTTCCTAGATCTGATGAAGTTACAACCCGACCCAAAGTCAAGTACAATGCTCCTAAATTACACGTGTTTAAACCTCATGAAACGACCCATGCAAGTAAAGAGCAGAAGGAAAAGATTCATAAACTTTTGAATACAGTTAAAATGGTTCAAGAAGGAAAAGTTCAGGATGTAGAAAAAGTGGTATCGGATTTAGTGCAAACGACTAAATCTCTAAAAAGTGGACCTGATCCAGTGGACTTAGATGAAATTTTAAAACTCTATAACGAAGAAATGAGACACGATAAAAAGCGACAAAGGCAGGCCATTTATGAAGATATGGAGAACCAGTCTTCCACATCAACAACATCAACGGGTATTAATAAATTAATGGTTTATGTTTCGGATATGTCCAAACTTTTTGCACGAAAAATTCTAAATGGACTGCATATGGTTAAGAATTACTTAAATGGTGCTTGAAGCATCTTAACATCTATAACACATTTTCCACTGATAACTGGCCTCGGGAAAATGTCCCTGTCTTTCTATCCTTTCTTGCATCGCTTTTTCTCCTTCTAAAGCAGTTTCTTTTTTTCGTAAGTGTTGGTTATTAATGATTCCATTTTTCTAATTTCGCTTTCCTTTCGATTGCAAGATTAGTGATGGTGTGAAATGAAACTGAAAATTCTTGTTTTTTTCAGAAATTACAACAATGATGGAGACGGAGACAATGTCCGAAGAAACAGTTTCTGTGGAAAATACGGAGAGTTTTACAGAAACGTCTACAACTTCGAAGAATTTTTTCGACAATTTTGATATTAATTCATTTATCAAAACTAACGATTCCGATGCTAAATCGTCCTCTCAACCTGACAATTTCGCTGCACTGGAGGAGTCTTTTGGAGGATCAACAGCAGCTCCCGATCCAGTTATTCCTACAAGGCCCAGGACAGGTCTTTACTTTTTAGTTGACTGGAATTCATTTTTAGAAGTTGGAGAAGATGGTAAAGATAAAGTGAATTTACGATTTCAACCTAAAGTAGGTGATAGATCAAGGTTTATACCTATAAAAATTCCTTAAACTGTTTGTACGATTTTCACTTGTATCAAAGGGGATAATTTTACAAACTACTTTGTATTATTTGTTGTAATATACTGATTTAATTTAACGTACAATTAAGACACGTATCATGGGTCACTAGACGATTTTGTGACATTTATTTATTATTTTATAGAAAAACAAGTATGACTGTAAATTAAATCGATCAAGTAGTTTAAGAAGTAATTTTGCAGCAGTTTCAAACAATTGTGCATTATTTTATCAAACGATTTAAGTATAAGTTTCATATTTAATACATCCATCGATTAGTTATTTTCTATTAGATGATAATTGTAAAAATTTGTTTGCAAAAAATTGTAAATGTTGCGAAAACTTAGTTGCATGATTTCTATCTGTGTCGTATAAAAAACTTTAATCGATGCAAAAACAAACTATTTTCCTTATTGACTGACATTCGCAATTTAGCCAGTGAATGTGTCCCCAATAAACGTTTCATAAAAAATGCAGACTAATGTTCAGTTAATATACACACATAATGTACTTGTAACATCAAATTTACGAATTATGTGCATATATAAATTAGAAACACGTACGCTTTTATGCATTTTTTTATTTGGGATTTATGACTGCTCAAATGTAATTCGGTTGAATGAGTCAAAGATTTATTAAGTCATTTATTTTAGGTGTTACATTAATATAATTCTTTGTAATTTTATAGTATGAATGCATAAATAAATATTCGTTACATGGAACTTATCAACATTATCATCATTTATTGATCATACTGCCAATTATTCAGTAGTTAAGAATATTATGAAATCGTAGCGCTTAAAATCATTATCATCATTATTACACTATTATTCTAAGACTTTTGTTCAATATTACATAGTTTTGCTTTAAAATAAGCTTTAATTTCTTCGTCAATTTCAGGATCACCCGTAAGAGGAAGTGATGTATCTGTTGTAAATCTGAAGTCACAAGTCTCACCTTCTTTGACTAACTCATCGTTAAATATTGTCGAATCATTAGAATAATTATTTTTTCGAGGCACACATTCCACCGATTGATTGCCAATTATTTTTTCTGAAAACTGAATTTTATTACCAAAAGTTGTATTTGATAATTCTGGACACTGAATCATTTCCATCGTAGCATCCAAATCTTTTTGAAAGTTTTCGATTAACTGAATTACTGTTCTCGATCGATTTTTTTGATCGGAGTCTTTGTTTTCCACTTCTTTTATAACTTTAATTTCATCTTCATCAACTTTCACTGTTTCTTTTAACTTGCTTACGCTTAAGTTTTGTTCATTTTGACTAGAAAAAACATCGAAACTATTTTTGTTTATTACAGATTGTTTATCTTGTAATAACTTGTATGAAAAATTTTGTTGTAAATTGTTATTATCTTCCGATTTACTTTTCTCTAGTGGAGGCATTCTAATAGACGGTGGATCGGATTTTTGTCGAATCATCTCATTGTTCAATTCTATGTTCTTGACATTTAAGTATCCACTACTCTTTGATCTCTTTACAACATTATTCACTAAATTTTCTTTCTCAATGAAATCAACTATTCTTAAATAAGGATTAATTTCAATGTTTTTGTCGGACGTTGGAAACGTTTGTACGACGGCTGTGTTTGTCGCAGGTAAATAAGATTCTGTCGCTCGACTAACAACTTTTCTTTTTGAATCATATAAATTGCAAGTTTGAACGTACACTTCGTTTACCGATTTATCTGTTGCAGTGGATTTCGAGGACGAACCCTGTCTTGTTTGAACCGATGTATTAGATATAGACTTTTCATTCCGAAGAAATTTTGGACTCAAAAAAGTTTGAACTGACATATCAGAGAGCGAACTAACATCGGTTACAGTTGATTTACTAACTAATTTCTTTCTATTTTTATCGACATCTTTCGCCGAGTCTCTCTTAGGAACATTACTTTGCACAGCCATGTCTTTTAACGTCTCTCGAAGCGTCACTTGCACCGCAATGTTCGTCGTCGAATTCAGAACGACATTTGGGGATTTGTCATGAATTGTCTTATCTTTATTTTGTCTGTCTTGTAATTGCTTTTGTCCGCTAACAAGACAGATTGATTTATCATTCGGGTCCGGGCGGCTCCTCGAATTTATTATGCTGGCTGAATTTTCTCCTGTCGCATTCGATTTCTCCTCATTATCAAATACTTCGTCCAGCCTTAAATGCGGCACCACCGATCCTATCGCCGAACCATTGTCGTCCGCTTTTAAACGGCCCCTGTTCGACTTTTTGCGTGTTTTCGTCTTCTTTACAGTAGCATCGCATTCAACTTCAGGACTTCCTGGATTTGACTTCGCCGATACGCAGTCGTTGTTTCTCTTGACTTCCGTTTTCGATTGTTTTTCTGAATCTGAGATGCCTGACTCCTTTTTTTTGATCTTCCGCTTCTTGTGCATGTTAGTAGCCTGATTCAACAAATTGACCAGCGCAGCTTGAAATTCGTGGTGTAAGGACCATCGAGTAACAACTGAAATATCGTACTGACTTTGATGGAACGTTTAAAAGGATACAGATCTTTTCATCACGTTCAAGTAACAGATTCTTGTAAAAACCTAGATTCTTCGCGCACGCGTCTGAGCAGAACAAGGTTAATTGGTTTTGCTGCTGCGTATTGTAATCCGATTGCACACGTTTGATCTTATCATTCGCGCCAATTTTAGCCTGGAAACAACAATCAACTACAGCATCTTTGAACAATTTGGTACAACTGAGCATCTGTTTTTAAATATGATTTCTTAATTGTCACTGGAAGACATCATTTCGCTAGAAGTTTGTTAACTTTCACTTGCTATTAAGGATCGGTAATAAGGTGTACCTGTTTTTTACAAGGTTATTAATAGTATTCCAAGATAAACGAAACTAACTTGTTGCTTGGTGAGCGTATCAATCTGTTCTTTGAGCCTTTCGTTTTCCATCTTCAGCAGTTCATTTTCACTGTAAATATCTCTGTCTAAGATTAATCGCACGTCGTTCTGAATTAAAGCAACTCTTTGGGCAAATCTACAACTAGATATGGTTTCCTATTGATTGAAAAAGGTATTACGTTATTTTTATTGTAGAGTTAGTTTGCAACGCATTTATCAATTCATGTGTCATTGCCAGACGATTAACTTTCTATGAGGACTTTGTCTTTTTCTGTAAATGTACGTGTATTACTAGATGTCTCGATAAGCATAAGCCGATATACTTCACGAATGGTGCTTTTGTGTAGACTTAGTTTAAAAATATAGACGTTTGAAATGTAGAAAGTAACCAGGCATAGAAAATTATTGCGCTAACATTTCGCCACGTGACAAGGACATGAAGGTATTGAAAAATGGTTTAAATGATATCGACGATTCATGGTTGTATCTGTGTTTACTTCATGTATTAATTTGCCAGTGATTTTTCAAAAGATTTAATTGATGGTGTTTGTAAGTAGTTTTCTCGCAATGACAACATTCTATCTGTCAGTTCGAATTGGAATGCGTGTTATGATATCGGAAAAGAAGTCGTATCAAACAGAGGTATCATATGCGAAAATTGCTCTCTCTATAAGAAGTTTATCGCTCCCGCCTGCTATTCCAGTTGAAGATCGGGTAATTTTGCCAAAAAACAGTTTTCAACGATTGCATGTAAAACACATGTACCGAATTTGTTTTTATTTATATTGAAGAATTTAATTTTGGATTGCATCGACTTTACAAATGAAAAGTTTGTCACCTAAATTTCAGTCCTCGTGTCCAAAATAAGATGAAAAGTTTAAAAAATAAGAAAATGTGGATAACAGTACCTCAAGGTTAGATACGGAGACGCTCAAAGTGGTTAACATTGTCGTGAGGCAATTACCTCCCAGACTGTCTCTTAGTATGGCAGTCAACAGGCAGTTTCTATAAGAAGTAAATTGCGAGAAGTTTTATGGTGGGAGGAAAGGGACGTTAGCCTTGACGCAACGTAAAATATTTTTGAGCGCTACCTATACGGAATGTGATTTGAGTTTTCTTGACCCAGACAGACGATCACTTGCTCCAGGTAATGTAAGCTAAGGTTAATGTGCTTCGCTTCTGTCAGTATGGTTCCCGTGATGGCACACTTGTACACACGCTCGGATCTAAATAATTACCAAAATTATAGACAAGAAGGACAATAAAATGCAAGCCTGAAGAAAATGGAGGACTACGCGCATCTAATTTAAAAGCTGGCGAAAAATGGTCAAAATGACGATGTTCGCCCAGGTCATTATTCATTGGCTAACGACTGCGTTCAATGAGGGCAATTTTTTTGTGCTCGATGGCATTGCAATCATTCAAGTTGATTGGCGATCCAACTTCGTTCTCGAACGTCATAATTTTACCGCGTGACTTGCGTTCCTTTGAATAAAACAAGGGGTCACGTGGCCCGAAAAACATACGTGCGATTTGTCGAGCTACTTTGCCGGTGTCGAAAGAAAGTTAAAATCGTTTGAACTAATCTTAATTTAGAAATCTTACGACGCTGTGATCGATACTAATTTTTCAAATAAATGAATTTCTTCTAGCCAGTGCTGTTGATTTATCGATGCGCGATTCGTGTAACTTCGTCGTTATGTCGAATGTATTAATTTGGTTCTTGTGCATTTAGTTAAGTTATTTGCGGTAATGAGAAATGCGGTCGTTGTTTGAAAATGAGACGACTTTCATCCATATGTCGCATAATTGATTAAGATTCATGATGCTGTGATGGAATTTTGTTGCGATGGAATGCATTCTACAACGGTGTACACGTGTATAAAGTCATTTAGTATAATTACGAAATCATAGTGTCTGCTTAAAGATTCAATAAATCAGCAATGAAACTGTTAAATTTAATAATACATTTTTTTAATTAATAAATGTTAAATATCGTCATCAGAAGTTATTTATTATACACACTTTGATAGTAATTTGTACTTATAACTTGATGACATAATTATGACAAGACTCTATTCACTTTTTTTTTTTTTTTAATTGACAACAAATATCTTCACATGATTGAAATTTATGAAATTTAAGTGCAGTTAAAAAAAGATGCTTTTACTTTATGCATTTTTTGAATTAATTCATCGATGAAAATAAAGATAGGCAATTAAAGGAATCATTTGAAAAAAAAAAATTTCTTCGCACGTGAGTTTTCAAGACCTTTTCATTTAAATAAGATAAATTCAATAATTTTGAGTTGTATTATACTTATCAATTTAGTATAAATTTTATTCTAATCAATAACATATACGAATGTGCTCGTTTACTATGCTTTTTCACCCCATGATACAAAAATTACTATAAAAGGGAATCCTATACATGTATGTTTGTTTGTCATCATTTAAAATGAGTAAAGTATACTGAGGATCGTCTTGAACTTAACTCAGACAAACGAGTACTGGGTATACGCAACTGTAGACAATACTCTCATTTCACAGGGGCCGACAAAAACCGAGTTTTCTCAATGATTATATTTTAGGTCGCCTAACACTGTGCATAACTTAAGATTAAAGTTTACTACACTTTACTTTACGGTTTTCGTAAGAATATTTTTTGGTCGTAGAAACTCTTTCAAATATTTTTCGAATGGATGCATAAAGTTACGAAAATGTTTTAGGATTGAAAATAAGGAATAATAAATATATTATTTAACTGCTGATTTACGATTAAGGATTACTAAATACAAAAACGAATTGGATTTTCAATTCAATATTCCTTGCAACGTCATAATACCAACCCAGCCAAGTCAACGAAATGTACTTTTGCTCTCCTGTAGTTATCTTCTCCGACCTTTTTCATTGAAATTATTATAGTAAAAATGCCGTGCGACCTCGAAGACAGCGGATTCATCGGAGTTACCGTGGTAACCCTGCAATAACGCAAAACGTATACCATTAAAACAATAATGAAACAGCAAATAAATTCGCGCCGTGAAATACCTTGTTTACTTATCAAACAGAAAAAAAGAGAAGCAAAGAGAATTACGGACAACTGATTTATGAGCGAAGATCGTTATTTTAACGATTTAACATCGGAAAGTGAGCGAACAAAATACTTATTGCAAAGTCGATAAATTTCGATGGCAAAAACCGTTCGTCCACTGAAACGGCGTACGTAAACGAACGATCTCTTAAAATCAGTTCCTTTGTTGATGGCCCTTACTCTCTCACCGATTGGTATCTCCGGTGAAGAGTAAATCGAGCGCGTCCTTCTCGTTGAAAACACGTCGGAAGCTGAGGTTCTTGAGGTGCAACTTGCCGGACTCATCCTCCTGAATGCAAACCCGCCTGTTAAACAGTCACAAAGTTGCGCTATAGTTGTGCAAAAAACAGCACCGTTCCATATTTAAGGAACCGGCTGCACCATATCAGGCGACTGCGCGTGTTTTTTTGCGCCGCCATTTTTCCCGCTACTTTTTTCACCATGATAATGTTTTGTTGCTTCGCAAAAAGGCACGGTAAAATGCCGAAGAAACGGTAAGTAAACGAAAAATGAATATCGATGCGTCACAAAACTCACGGTAAATCCTCCACCTTAAACGTCGAACTATGCTGCTTTCGGTCAAGTAAATCGTAGCCGTTCTCGTTGTAAATCTCCAAATACGCCACCTCGATCATAAACAGATTTTCCGGGTGCTGAAACATAACATCTCATCACTTCCTGCAGCTTTTTACCTTCCTCCTAATCGACCGCGTCAAGTAATTTGTGTCATTCGGTTGTGTAACACGACGACAAGAATTTCCGCAATCACGACCGATTTGCTAAGTGATTTAGCCGAGAAATTCGATATCGATTTTGCGGTTCGGTAAACTTTCTTTATCTAACCGGAATAGTGACAAATGAAAAAGTAGTCGATTTAATTGTCGATTCATTGTACAATCGAAGAAATGTAAAGAAAAAGAAATTGTGTTTATTTTTCTAGCGACTTCTACTCGAACGACAAGTTCTTCTCATTAATATCAATTTTTAAAAATAGATCAAAGGAAATAAAGATTTTTGTATCTGTCGAATTTAATAAAATTGTACTGAAAAAACCTAATTGTTGATATAACAAGATGAATGTCAATGATGATAACATAAAAAAGATTGAATATGTTACGTCAACATAGTGACAATTTCAACAAAAACTATTGAATTTAACTTCAACTTGAATGAATTATTATTTAATTATAAACTGTTCAGTAACGAACAATTTGTGGACTTAAAAAATTGTATATATCTACCACATTTCATCTTGTTAATATTTGTTTAAGTTTTAACTCTAAAACTACAACAAGATTTCGGTAAAGTTACTTTTGCTTATTCAATTAGGTTACTTTACTAGTTTGGAGATTTTTGCAGTGTTCTCTAAAACTGTACATTATAATTAATAATATAGAGTAGTATTTAGCTTTTTGGTTAAGTTAAATGAGAAGTTTGAGTACGATAAATTTAATGATATGTACCTTACGTACATATTGAAAAATATGCTCCAAAGTTCGTGGGAGTATTCCTCGATCTTCATAATTCCAGTGATCACCAGTTATCGAAAATGTTTTTCCACTTCCAGTCTGCGATATAAATAAATCTGTAGCGTTGAGGACAAACTACGTAACTGCATTTTTTGACAAAATTGAATTAATATCGAAGTTAACCAATGTTTTTACAAATAATGTAGTTAACTGCTTTTTCTCCAACGCCACAGAAATCAATAAGTAATTTTTATACATTCCATGTTTTGCCGCGACAAACGAGGAGACTTAAAAAGGTATCAAATTACGTTTACGTATTTTACTTTCTATTTGATTACAAATAAAATTCCTGACACATTATAATGATACTTTGCTTTACATAATCTTGCCGGATTACGTTTCTCGTTTTCCGATTTGTATGGCAATCAGAGCCTTTATTGGTATAAGAAAAGTCAACCAGAAACCCAAGAAAATGCGCGATTGGTCTTATTCTTTCAGTTTTTTGCACTTTAGATTTATTACATTTTTTCTCGTCATGCTTTCGAGTAACGTAATACAGTTAAAACAAAATTGCAATTACAAATTGAGATTATCGTTATATCCGGTGTTTTTTGTTAATAAAATCATTTTATTAACAAAATTGTAAATACTTTTCATCGGTAGATTTCTTATCTTGTATTTAAAATGGAAATAAAATTTCCACATCAACTAGTTATTCCCATTTGTAAATTAAACTGGATTAACGAATTTAGATGGAGTTAAGGGATATCATTCCACAGGGACGATCACGGTGGTAATTCCAGAAGGGATTGGGACGAAGCCTTTCTGGAAACCCTTGCAAAAATTACCCTCCGAGTAATATAACTTCCCTTTAAGAGCCTCGCATGTGAAGGGATCTACGTCTGTTTACTGCTATTCCACGTGTTTCATTACTCTCAGGCGTGCAAAATTCATAACGTTATTATACGAGAGGAAGTAACTGTTAAGTTTCGTAGCATTGCAAAAATGCCTCTAGCATAGCTCGAATTAATAAAATAAAGAGAAAAAGTATAATTGAACGTCATTAAATTGTAAGCAAATAATTTTAAAACGACTAACCGTATATAATTATATGAAAATCTTACTTGACCGTAGGCGAAAATTGTACCATTGTATCCTTCTAAAACGCTGAAAAAAATGTATTATCAGAATTACACTGAAAAATTGATATTTTAAAGAAATAATTAAATGAAAAATGTCAAATAGGCACAATCATTTGATGTGACAATTCATCAAATATTGTAATAACCTTAAATAAATAAGATACAAAAAGAACGAAAAATAATACGTCACTATTAAAACTCTTAATATAAACATTAGTTATACTTGCCTATTAATAACAGGAAGAGCGACTTCGTCGAAAATCACGTGTTGCTGTGTGCGCTCCTCAAAAATCTTGTAATACCTACGTGTTAAAAACGTTAAACCTTTGTCACGTGGTTAACCACAAATTAACAAATTGCATTCGAACTAAATCGGGTAATCATCTCACGAAAAATGCCAGCTTTCCGGACGATTGTCAATGTACTCGTTGGCAACTTTGGCCGGCGCGGTCAGTATCAAAAAGTCCTCGTTTTTATTATCTTTCGGTCGATGATGCACTTCATAATTCTACAAATACGACAAAGACGTCCAATTGTTATTAACGTCAACCCAGAGTCAAAAAAAGCCCGCGAAAAATGAGCTTCGTGACCAACCGTTTTGTGCTTTCTGTTCTTTTCCGGCCTGAGTCTTGCAAAAACTTTGACGCCACTCTTGACCATGGTCCGGCGCGCGGTTGTTGGAAATTCGAACAAACAAAAGAGTCGCGGCGAAAGGTGACGCGGAACGACGCGAAATTTAAATCCGACTGGGTTACGTCGCGGCGCAAGGCCGAGTATTTTCGAGCAATCGAAGCACCACTCGCAGCACTGCTTCGATGGATCGATCCCTGAGAGGTCCGAACCAAAAGCGACCTCGTCTCCTAGGCGACGTCCGCGGACCGGCGCAGAAGCTACGCTCGAAGCTATCCATCGAATCGCCAGCTTTCGAGACGCATGACAGTGCGCCGACTTTTCTCGGCTCCGTTGTTTAAACGCGTGCTTTCGTGAAGGGCGACGTCGCGACGCCCGCGACGCTTGCCTTCGACGAGACAAAGCAAAACCACGTTGTGCCGTGCGCGGAACGAAATTTCGCGACGCGGCTCAGCTTCCAACTGAACCGGCCCGCGATGTCCCGCACGCCTGGCATATGTCTTTCACTGTTATATTGATCCGTATCCCGGTACAAACAGCAGCGGAATTCTCACCTTTCGCCTTGACGATCAGTAAGTTGCCAAAAGGAAAGCAAATTCGCGAAATAAATGAAAAGGTTTCCGCTTTTTCGGCCGGTCGATTCGATCTGGAAGGGAGGATACGGGAGGTCACTGATTGGCTTGTCTTCAAAAGTGGGAATCGAGTTTGTTGTCCGGCTGAATTACATTAAAATGTTTTGATTAAATTTTAAACCAGTATAGTTTTATACTAATTACATCGAGATTTAATTATAACATTTCCTTCAGGATTTATGAATAATCTGATATTTTATAACGTTAATTGATACGGCGGAACAATTTGCTTTGCGTTCCCAACCGCACCTTTTTCGTTTTGATAAGTGGTAAGTTCATTTGGATTATTCAGTTTGAGCAATTAACCTGTACCATTAAATCTAATGCTTTTTTGTGTAAGAACTGTTTGCTTGATAAAAAGAATCGATGATAATAAGATTTAATCAGTGGGTAGTTCGGACTTTTGTCGTGTGATTCAGACAAATTCAATTTAAGGAGTGACGATATTTGCGTGATGTCAACGGCCGCGATTGAAAACGGGAGATATCGATACGGTAGATATAGCTAGAAACGCATTTACTTAACTTTCGGCCAACGTTGTTCAACGGTAAAACAATGATAAATGATATAATTTTCACGTATCTTTTCCCGGTTTACACTGAACATCAACAAAGTATTTCTTTGCAGTGACAACAAAAATACATTTTGCACGGTAACTCAATCAAAAGTTACATTCACTGCAAGATTTATTGCGAATTGCTTTTCACACCTCTCAAATGATTAATTGCAATTTTGTTCACATGCAGCCGAAGGTCAAACGTCAAGTTGTAACAATTCATTCGAGCTACCGGCCTTATGCTACAACTTTCTTGTATATTTATAACGAAAGCTTACATTAAGGTTACTCTAATACGACAATTTACAGTGATAGATTTTTTGTCAAAAAATAAACTATTCATTTTAAAAATAACACAAATTTGTATAAAAAACAGTGGGAACAGATTCAAATTTACTGTGTTTGGTAATAAAATTCCTATTTTCTAACCAAATTCTGCGGTGCTATAGAATTTAGTAATTTATTATTGATTGATTTTAAGGGGATTAATAGATTGATTGTATTTAGAAAGTTAAAAGAACTAGTGAGTTGATTTAAAAAATGAATAATCAGGTATGATGTGTGTTTATTCTTCATTCGCAACAAGCTTACGGGCTGGGGAAAAGATGTTACGGCTACTCAATTGCATAAAACATTGAGGATGCTTCAATGACCGGCTGTTGACAGTTCTGTAACTTGTATGTATTCGTTAAAATTTGGCGAGCCCAAAGACCATTGTAACCTTCGCGACTCAAACGATAAATGTTAGCTGGCAACACAGACCTGCTTGGCATTTGTAAATGTCAGCGGCTTCCTACATAGGTATTCCAAACATGAACTCGAGCCTCGTGTCATTGTGTTCGAATTCCAAGTCAAAGTGGAATTGTTCCACGTGAACCACTCGTTCGGAGTTTATCGCGCTGGCGCCGATTTTACCGAAGACGGTCCGGGTGAAATGCCTCTTCTCTTTCTCGGCAACTGATGCACTTTTTGTGAAAGTTCGCAACAAGTCTAGCCTTGAGATCGCGAATAGATTATGCTCGTCCCGAAGAAGAAATAGAAGATGAAATTGTATTCATTATTAACATTTTTGCTACCACTCTTGTTCATTATGTTTCAATTTGACATTTCTTCAGTTCTTCCTTGAAATTTTTTCTGTTACTAATTGGACTTGGAAAGAAATTATATGTAGGTAATATTTTAATAATTAGTTCAATAATTATTAAAATGCTAGATTAAGAATGTGCCACACATTTTCATATTCGTATTAAACATGACGGTTCACGTAGTTTATTTTTCCCTATCCTATTAACACGAATTAATAGGATTTTGTTAATATTTACTATTCATTTTTTCTCGTGTTGATAACGGTTTTAAACTAATTGCAATTGTGGATGAAAAATGTGACGAATGTAAACATTGAGGTAAAAGCCAACAAGTAGTAGATCGATGGCCTAGGCTATATAAGAATTCTATAAAAGCAACGGAATATTGATTTGTGTGAACATCTTAATATTGTAGATATATTGTAGAATATTGTACATAATATCACTGTAAGATTGTAGAATATTAAAAAATGTCAAAATAATATTATGTATAAAAATATTTTAAATAGACATGTCAAGATTATTTCAAAATATTATCTCCTTTATTTTTTGTGTACTCAATCACGATATTTAATGATATTAAAAAAAGTAGGGTTCCTCCGTTATCCATTTAAGTTGTTTATTTTATCAATTTTATTAAATTTTCTTCTATAACAAATCAAATCTCTATAAATGTTCTTCTTACATTTTTTTATTATTGTATTTTTATGTAAAAAGAATTTAACGAATAGTAGCAATAACATAAATTAAAGTTACTGAACCTTTTAACAGATAATTAATTTCATACTATTCCATTCAATTTTCATTCTATTAACGAAGCGATAATCATAAGCAAGACTCTCAAGTGCGTGTTGCTGAGCTTCTAAGCACCTTTGAAAGTTAAATCACCTTTAAAAGACAAAGCCACGGGTGATTAAATAATAAGGTCACAATATTAATTTGACCCAATGCGGTAATCGTGCGGACCCTATTTTTAAGTATAAATATTTAAAGTGGAATGTGCTCTTCAGTAAGTTAATAATTTAATCCTACATGTTAAATAGGAAGCGGTGGAGAAAGTTTGTTAAGGGAGTGCCGTAACAGTCACAGCAAAAAGTTTATCCAAAATTTTGAAATGTAATTTGCTTCGTAATTGCATTCTGATGCATACTGTTTTTATACTCGTGAGATATGATGTAAAATGTATAACATTACATATAAACGTATTAAATTGTATACGATTACATTTTGGGTTCTTATTTAAAAATCTCAACACCTCTAAAAAAAACAAGGCCGCGCCAACAGCGGAAGTTCCAGTGTGACAAAAAAGTTGACGAAAACAATAGTAGTTTTAAAACTTGTTGACAATTTATTTATATAAGTATCATTTTTTTTTTTTTTTAGATGAAATTTAAATTTTTTGCAACATTGTGATGTTTTCCTATTACTGATAAACTTAGATATGTTGCTTGATATAAAATGTGAACGCTTCCTCGTTTCTAATTAAAATACATGGACTTTTTTGTTTCAGGGTAACAATGAGATATAATCGATACCGTTGCATCCCGGCGAGAAATTGAGAACACCATTTGGACTACGTGGTCGCAGCTGTCAGCACCGTAAGCGCCGCACACAGCGCCAGTTACAGACAAAACAATTTAAGGGGATTCTTCGAGCCTTTGTTAATAAATTAGTGCATTCTCAAATAATACTGCTGTTAAATTTAACAGTTTTCCGAAATAAACATAATCTCCTAATTTTTTCATTTAATGAGAACATCATTTATTTCATAAGCGTGTATATTATTTTGTTTGAATGGAGTAATTTCGAGCATTTTAAAAATGGTAAAAAAATTAAACTTACTACGTCGATATTACATTACAAAACATCAGTTTTACAAATAATAATGAATAAATTTTGATAAATTAAAAAAACAAAACTAACTCTGTGACGATAGACATGAAAAATCCCCTTAAGTCAACCGTGTCAAGTTTTCTTTTGCATTCTGAAGTCATGTCATTCACTTCTACATTGAGAAAAGTTAATAATCAAATGAACGTTTTGCTATTGCTCGTACACTAAACCGTGATTTAATTACTTTTTGATTAGTTGCTTTTAATCGATTATCAGTTACTTATCACTTAAAGTAAATTGTCTGTGATTTGTAACCCTTAATAACATGGACATCACAAACGATAGTCTAAAGTGGCGGAACTTTTAAAACAAACTCATATATGATAAAAATAAAAATGACAACACACATGTATTGAATAACAGTAATTATTTAAAATGCTTAATTCAAGAATTAAACACTACTGTGAAAATTTTGCATTTTTAAGCCTTTGCAGTGTAATAATTGTAACAATTCTCAAAGTTCTAATTTTAAGCGGTTCAAATAACTGCATCGGAAGTATAATTAGCATTATTTAACGGAATGTTTATGTACTTACATCCGTGACCGACTTGACGAATTTCCCAAATGCCTCGTTCGGACTCGCTGTAAATATTGCTTTTTTTCGAATGAGTCACGGAATCGATTGCTCGGTTGAAAATAAATTTAATGCACTTCGCGCTCAGATTAGGTGGATCGAAGTTAGATGACGTGAGATTAGGCGAGTCAATGCAAAAGTGGAGCTCTGCGTTTGTGTGTGAACGCGGCTTTAAGTGAGCCGCCGCACGCACAATGACCCGTGTGTTTGAAACTTCATGACTCATTGACGCGAGATGACCATACGCGATTTACTCTAACGTCACTGCCACGACTATAGATTCATGTACGACGATGTCATTAAGTAACAACTTTTACCAGGAAATTCAAAATTGTAGGCAGAAGAAAACACAATCGTAATTTATCATATCAAATGAACGGTCAAAAAATAAGATAAATTATAAATAAGATTGAATGAAAAATTTGCAATAAGAGCTTAAATAGTATTTCTTCGAATAACATTCTACAACGAAACCCATAAAAGCATTCCACTTTTCATATAATATGAGCACTGTTACATAATGACGGTGATACTGAAGCATTGCGGTAATTTAACGATCAAAGTATATGGAGGAGCTTTTATTCTTATAATAATCGGAATAATTTTATTCGAATATTAAGCGAAGGTTCGTAATAAGAGTAATCCGCATATTATAATCCAACACTTTGTAAGTGTACCACTTTTTTCAGTACGGAGAAAATCGCGTGCTTAATTAATGACGGCGAAATATTTCTTTGGAGAAATGTTAATCAATTTCTTATTAGCATGCGCTGCTTATAAATTGTCGCAAGTTCTCTAAAATTTATATGTTATAGGAACCATTTAAAGTAATAATTAATTATTCGTGTGTATATCTACGTTGCACTGACGTCCACGCAATTAACCTGCTGCGTTAAAATATTACTCAAATGTATGTGGGGAATGAACCTCGGTTAGGGTCACGTTCAATCTGATTTCGTCATGATATGAGAAGATATAAGTTATAGACTTTTTGTATATTTTATCGAAATAATTTAAAAGCGAATACACTGCGAAAAGTAATCCTCAAGATGGGTTCTGAATAACAGTATATTAAATTATAAAGTTAGACACGTGATGTGTTTTCATGCTATCTAATTTGAAACTTAACCTAAAAACACATCAGTTGCTGATTTTTCAACTCAAAAACTTTTTTCTTCATATGAAGCATTTTGCTGAAATAATTGAAAAAACCTTATAATTTAATAATATTCTGAAATGTATGTAAAATGAACGCTCAAATTTATATGGAAATTCAAAACAATTTCAACTGTAAGATTACATCGTGGTAAAGAACGTTTTTTTTGAACGTAGAAGAAAATCACGTTTTACTCTAACGGGAATATATTGTTTTCAACTACTTATTTTTGTAACAAAAAACAGCTTTGTTACTCAAGTAATTAGGTAAATAACTTTTTTTTATTTCCTCAAACACAAAACAAATTACTTTGTTGCGATTAATCTCGCGAACGGTAATGAATTTGGCTCTAGCAAAACAATATTACATGAAAATGTTGACCATCAGCTTATCAAAGATGTCTGAATGGCCAGCGCGTTGGTAAAACAATCTGACGGCATCATTTCAAGTATAATAACGTGCGCATCGAAAGAAGGCAGAAACAAAAAGTTGTGGCGCGCGCCGTGCAAAAAGCGTAATTGGAGTGTAATCCGAGAGTAGTCGCAACACCGCGACCGCGGGGTTGTATTACTTTTATATTTTGCCGAGCGACTTGTTCTCCCAGGGAATCTCGTTTGGTGTCGTTTTGCGGTGGTGATAATACGAGAGCCTGAGCAGTGACGCGTAGGAATCATCAAGGCGAGTTCATAATATAATTGTGTTCACGCGGTCTTATTTATTTCCCAAGAAAAATTGTTACGTAACCCCAACTAGTTATGTTGGAGTTAGTCCAGTTAACGCAAATTCAACTCTTGAGTAACTTTAATATAAAACACATTGAAATGGCGTGCCATTTTGATCCCTATGCATCTATTTTGAATGCGGCTTAAGGTGATTCCTGAAGTGATTCTTCATTGCTACATTAGTGCTTTTAAATAATATTGGTAAATATTGGTAAATGTTATCATTTTTTTAAATAAACAAAATTTAACAATTCTCTCACTTTGAGAGGACTTTGCTTATTTTTATATTGCCGATGTTACCTTTTTGTTCGAATGTAAAAAGTACCAAAAGTTTCGAGGTGGACGAAAATGATATTTGCTGATATTAACGTTAAGATTTTTTATTTTATCTATAGATCGTTTAAAACGATACTAGATTCATAAAATCCAAGTTGGAGAATCATCTTAAGTCGGCGTGCTAAGTCACCGCGACGACCGATGAAAAGCAAGAGCAAGACAAGGCCCTTGTTAGGAGACGTCGGCGCGAAGGATGCGCTTCCGCGTGGCACGTGGAATCGCCGCGGAGAAATCACGACGCCCGACAGCCGACGCTGCCCTTAATTGACATCAATTTCAGTCAATTGCCAATTGCTCTCGGCCTTTCTCCCTTTCTCCGTTCGCTCAATTCATTCGCCAAAATGTAAGTTTCACGTTGCGCCGGACGTATTTGCTTCACGAAACCGAGGCGAATAAAAGCCGTCTTTTTTATCAATAGTCATTTTTCTTTAGAAATATATTAATATTCAATTTGGCTTGTTCAACAAAAATGATTAATGACTAATTCATAAATCACTTTTTAGGTAGTCATTTAATTTACATTATTTTCCGGAAATGCTATTAATTAACAATATTAGAAATATTATCAGACATAACTTCCGAATTCATTTTACTGCTCGAGCGAAGGTTTCGGGGTCGGCGCAAGAATAAAAGTCATTTATGAAAATTTAATACCTTTTTGGGTAATTGACGCGCACGTTGCTCCACGATAGACATCTCGTGCGTAAAACGCTCCGTTACGTAAATACTGCGCGTAAATTAATTAACGTTGAACATAAACACAAACGGACGTACATCGTTGTGTCTTATGACGTCCCTAAAAAAGTGTGTCGTTCTCACGTATTAACAAACTTTTTTTTTCATTATTCAACTTTTCTATTGAGAGTATTAATGACAAATTATTAATATTAAGAGGGAAATCGATAGTATGCAACGTGTCATAGAACATAAACGTTTATCGAACGTCATTATATGTATAAAGTCTGATGTATATGTGAATGGATCGCCGATGATTGAAAGGACAAAGCGAATAATTATGGCGGAGCAATAACATCCCAAGGAAATCGGTATTGTGTTTTCAAACCCAATATCCTGAACTTGCCTAACGCTGGACGCGAAAATAGTTGATCGAAAGAAGTCGACCAGTAAATAAAATATACAAGCAAGATCAAAGTACGAGTAAATTTGAAGGGATGAATATCATTAAAATTTATGAATTAATTGAGATCACAATTGGAAAATCGTAACTGACATGTCATTTTATAATAGATTGTTTTTTTAATTTTTCCTTTTTTTATCCGAAGTGCAATTAAAAATAACATTACATCGATCTGTTTTCGCACTTGCGATTCAAAATTACGTTACCATTCATCGGAAAAAATAGCTGAAAGAAAAAGTGTATGAATAAAAAATGCTGTACGTGAACGTGGTGTATGTAGTACAACCGTTTGCGACCGTAATCTGCAAACAATTGGCACGAGCTCGGTCTCTTTTCAAAGGCACAAAGAATATAGTGATCGCACGTGCACAAAGACGTTTTAATACTGAAAGGTTAATCAATAATTACGGCAACGATCAAAGTCTTATTTCGTTATCATAAATATTTAATATTTGTTAAGAAAGTTAAAGAACATTTTTTAACAAAATACAATATATTTATATTTAAGAATTCTGCTGTGAAATTCTCTCATGCAAACAGGGAACACGCGTTCGTGAAATGTTAATTCAAAAAATAAACAACCGTGATTGCACGAAAAATTAAGATCTTCATACTAATTTAACAATAACAGTGATTAATGTTAATTATACCTTGATAGCCTGTCATCGGAGCATCAAAAACCTAAGCATGTCGAATCATAATTCCTACATTCCGTTCTTAATTATCAGACTAATCGAAATGACAATATCAGATGTCACGTATGACTGTAATTTGTCAGAAATAGACACACCCAGTGAGCAAACAGGAAACTCGGTCTTAATATACCGTGAAATAACTTTAATTGTTACGTGACTCTAGTGTAGTCAAATCGGTGTTTTGAGTACGGATGTCGTTAAAAGTAGCATTTCTTGCGCCAGCTAAATATAAAATATCAAAGAAAATTGGCAAAATGAAAGCAAAGTGACACGCAAACAATCGTTTCGTTATTCCTTTTCTGTGCACTAAATCATAGAAAAAAAAATGTTCCCATTTGTAATTACATTTCGTGATTACTCGTTCAAGATTGTTCATCGAAAATTGTGCCTCAATTTATGGCCAATTCATGAATTGCATTCATCGGCTCTTAGAGCATTTTAATGAAGTGGGGCAAGTCGATATCTGAACGACGTTCATCATGCTTCAGTTGATTTCGAAATTGACATAACATGTGGAGAAAATGTCATCAAATAAATGTTCCTTTGAAACAAAAGTTTGTTGTTCGATAACAAATATTAACTATCAATTGAAGACTATAATCAATTAACATCATACAATAATTGTTTTAACACCCAGGCACTCCAATATGAATGGTTTTTGATGAATAGAATTTGTTCTTTCCGTGAAAATGCAAAAAAATCTTACTAAAACTCGTAAAATTTTATCAAACTCCACCAGCCGATGAGTCGAAGAACACCACATGGGCACTGACATGGGATATAATAATCTTATACGAAGGCCACGCGGGTTATGGTCCAACGATAACGTAATCTTAACTGTTTGCTTGCTGTCACCAAAGCGTAAACAGGAATCAATGGCATGACGGAGACCGCAAAGTCAACGGAACGCGCTGAAACGTTGAGGTTAAATAGAAGTCGGGCTCGGATCGAGCAGGCCATACGATTTGACATGAGCTCGAATGATGCATCGTGTAATAGCAGGCCGGTATTGGTGGTGGTAACACGGGGAGCGCGGGGCGCCCGAGGTCCGGGCAGATGTTTGGTCCATAGACCGAGGTCTCAGTCCCCCCTAGGGTGTCACGCTAGGAACTACCCTTCGGAAACCTCGTACCTCGCTTCGGTGTTGCCTTTTTCAAGCTGGCTTTCCTTCGGTTTCGCGTTCGCTGACAAAACTCGACCGCGAATTGTCGCGCAAAGTACGCGAAAACCCGGGTAATTTATGGACGTACCGCACTCGTCGATTGTCAGTGGACGGTGATCGATGTACGAGTCGTAAGTCGGGGATTCCCCGAGTCAATTAACGCTTAATTGAAACATCGCAGTCGGCGAAAAGATGGCGCCCGTGTTGTGAAAGTGATCGAATTCTTCTTCCTCGTTAAGGATAATCAAGCCGAGTATTACATAAATTGGAAGATGACACGCAAGTTCCGGTTCGGAGCGATAAGTTGTAGAGGCTGCTGTCAGGCCGAGCCGCTTTCTGGCATCTGGCCTTGGGTCCCGGCTTATCGTAATGATCTTCTGAAAACTGCGTAAAATGTGAGAATTTGGAAAGGTAAAAATTTACATGGACATTAACAGAACACCGTGGTCGAGTGTCATTTGCTCGCGAGAGCAAAATGAAATTTACGGAGAAAGTTAGAGTTTTGATTAGATAAAACCGGCCGAGCTATCGAGAACGTCGTGTCAAATACGAAGTAGTTCCGAGTGAATTCGGCATGAATGTTAAATGGCTTCAATGTTTTTAACTTAACAACTTCCGCTTCATTAGGATATCTCAATCATTGTAAATAGCGAAGAGAGCTGTTTGCACTTAAAAGGCAGTGTTTATTGATCGTAGCTGCACCGAAATATGAGACGTGTTCGCGCGTTCGAAATACACCCTGTAAGAGTCAGTGCTAAAAATGAGGCAAAAAACGATCGGTTTACAGAGCTTGTCTTCACTAATTTGAGCACGTAAAGGGATCTACAAACGCCTCTCGCAGTTTCCTTTTCGCTCGCATTTCGCAAACTCGTCGAACTTGTTTAGCCGAAAATATAGTGCTATAAAAAATATTGGAAATGAAACGCGCATTCGTTTAAAAGGATCCTTAGCCTTTAAAACTGTCCTTTTCTTTCAGAGAGAATTACCCATTCGATGATAATGTCGCTATTTTGAAAAATAAATGACGTTCATTATCACATAAATTAATACTTCCCGTAAACATTTATTAAAAAATATTTCAAAAGAAAAGATGTTCCTTTTCTAACAAAAGGTTCATTTTTTTCATTCTATTAAATAATCGATTCTAGCAATTATTCATAACAGTAACAATTGATTAGCAAGTATTTACAATATTTCGTTTTTCATTTGATCTTTCCTTAAAATCGATTCGGCAGGTAATCTAAAGAATCGTTTTTGAATTAATCTAATTTATTCTACGCATCAGTGCAATACTGCTCAATGCGTCGAAGGCAAAACTGTAATTGGCTTAATATTTTGAAAGCCTCTGATACCCCTTGATGTCTGTCGAGCCATAGACGAGTCGTCAATTTCGGCTATTAAATGTCGCCGTGAATTTTGTTGACGAGAAAATAAGTAACGCCATAAGGCCTTAATTTCTCTCCGTTGCTTAAATCCGGATGTCGAGTAGAAGACAACGCAACAAGCGAATGACGACGAAGACCTGCTTTCCAGTCGAGTGCATTTTTCGCCAAAGAGGATTCTGGTTGGCAACTTATACGTCACACTGTTGCTGCTTGTGCATGTAAACGAATGCTTGAACACTTGCCAGCTCTTTGACGTGAGTGACCGAAGCGTTGCGCAGCTATGCCGTTTATTTCGAAAGATTATACACATGTAAATCCTATATTTTGTCAGGTGTTGTGAGATAAGGAAATTGCTTGTTGCGTTAATTGCGCATCAAAACGAATCGCTCGGGCAACAAAATTAAAGCTTTCGCCGTTGACGAGCGTTTTGTCATTTCAGGCCTCGAGAGGCCCGAAATTTTGAGAAGAAACTCGCCCGAAATTGACGATCGCTGTTCCTTTCCTTAATTAGGAGAAATTGTCAATGAAGCCCGATGCGACTGAAAGTAATGAAAGTTTCGGTACTTTCGATATTGCTCTCCGAAAAACAGGACTGCACTTTATTGCCAGGGTTTCGGTAAGGTGTTACTTATTTCCAACAACTATTACACGGTGAAAAAAGAAGTTAAAAAATGACTGTTTCGTTATGAAGCTGTTAAATACTTTTGTGGCAAGTAAAATTTATTATGTTGCATTATCAAATTGAGAACAATTTTGAATAATAATAATAATAATACTAATAATAACAATAATAATATATTCAAAGATTGATATTTTCGTAAGTAAATTTATTATTTAACACGGTAAAAAACTTTGCAACAAAATGATGCAACGGCTTTATGATGAAACGTAAGAGTTTTTAAAATTCTTTTTCTCAATATATTGTTATTATGATGTTGATGTTGATTATTTTATCAGAAATAAACGTATAGAATCAGTCTGCGCGAAAATTGCTAAATTTATAGCAAATATAGTTGGATTTTTAATACAATATGCACTCTCAAAAATGGCATTGCAATTGTTGCAGTATTTATTGTATTAATAAAAACGGATGTTCAGAGTTTTATTGATATGATTATTATAATGTCATTAATTCATAAAAATTATATGTATTTAATCTTAAAAACGCCTATTTGTATCAGCAACAGCCTAAGATCAGAGACATTGTTGTCATAGCGCTGCGTTATCGATTTTGTCTGCCACCTATGAAAAGAGTCGCGCCCTGCAGCTCACCTTGGCGGCCCGTTTTCAAGTGCACGCGACGAGACATAAACTACTGATATGGCACTTCACGCCTCTTGATGCTTTATTCAAATCTACACGCCTTTGATGTCACGTAACGTCTTGAATAACAAGAAAAAAGTGTACGAAAAAATAGACGAAAATGTATTCTGAATTATTATAAATGAAATATGTTTTTGATATGTTCTTTTAATATATAATAATCGTATGATAATTATTTGTTTATTTGTCCGCTTTATATGTTCCGTATTCTTTCTTAATTTTATATTAAATTTTTTACTTTGGTATCAAGATTTTTCTTTAAAAAGAGCGGTTAGATACGCGAAAAAAATGTAAAATGAACATTGAAATTTAAACGATTGTTATTTTCAGCTGATGTGTTTTTCTTCTGCAATCTCGAATGACAACATTGTCTCTAAGCGAGCATTTCGTGCCATAACACTAAAGTAAATCACAAGTGTCACAAAAATCATCAACGATGTCACATGCGTTCCACATGATTGCCACATGTGCGCCATACTTGTCACATGCGCGTTACACGGCAACTACTGTTTTCCTCTCACAGAAATTTAAGATTGCAACTTAAAGTGACTCTTCAAGCCTTTATTACTAGATTAGTTTTTTTTTTTTTTTAAATAATACTGCTACATTTTATTATTAATTCAAATAAACTATTTTTACAATTCCATAGTCCCAACAAATGCAAGTGATATCATCCGCACTTTTCAGCAGTATTATCAAAATTCCACATAACTTCATAGTGATGTTCAGTAAATATTTGCTAAAAAACTAGCAATATACTTCAACGGTTCCATACAATTTTTTTAATTTTTCGATTATCCTGTCTTCACAATTTGCTTAGTTATTTATATCGAAGAAAAATTATAATATTTAGAGGTATCTTTTGTGCGTGTGAATTCCATGTAATGAGCATGTAACAATCTACGAGTGACATATTTGAAACATCGCCGTAACATCTTAGTGATGTCACCGAGACATTCGTGGTTGACTGGGTTATCACGTTAGGCAATTAATTGAAAAGCGATTGGCACGTAAATTGCCACGCGCAACGCGATAGGTACCCGCGGTGCATATTCATGAGCCGCCGAGCATCATTACTCCGTTTTCCATAGATAATATTATTTACTAACGCCGGCAAGATCGGCGAAAGATTCTGACGATAAGCTTCCGTGTATCCAGTTTCTTGTTTACGTAGAGACTTTGACCAGCGCAGCCTTAATTATTGCCATAAACAAGATTCCAGTATGTCCGACTCCGTGGATACTGATACCCATGGATACATGAATCCCGCGTTAATTTATTGCAACTTGCGAGAAATCGCTCGGGAGTTTACAATGATTCGCGGTGAAATCGACTCTGGTATCTTATCACTCTGTAGTGAATTGTGTGGTGTCATGGCCGAAATCGCTCACGTTCTGAATAAATTGTATGCTAACATAATTGCTGCCATTCATAAATGACATAATAAAGTCTCGAATTGTTTGTTAATCGTACCATTTTATTGCTCGGTATTGTGGGCCGGCGGAGAATCAGATAAATTCTTTGGAACAGGTTTGCAGCCTCACTGAACGGGGTCGCCGTTTTTTGATTGTTTTCGTAAATGAGGTTTTCGTTGTTTTTAAATTTAATAATCTACATTTAACTTGATCTTGAACTTGTCCATTACAAACTTCAGCTGAAATTTCATATTTTGAAGCGGTGATTTTTTTTATGTATCAACTTTAAATCACATTTACAGATACTTTAAACAATTTGTCTTTTTTTTTAAATCTTTCAATAGTTATACGACAACATTCAAATCGTCTTCTGAGAATCATGGTTTTATTGGAATAGTTACTATGACCAAGAAGTTTGTAATGTTAAAAGTTCCACGAATTCGAACATAGAAACGTTTATGTACGTTTTCAAGGTACGAATAAAAAATTCTACTTTTAGCATTTACTTTTTTTGCTTTGTATTATAGAACAATATTTTTCAAAAGTGTACGGTACATAATTAAAATCTCGAAACTTGTCTTAATTAATTGACTAGTCGACGAAAGAATTAATAGTCGTCACTGTTTGAGAGTGCGATTGTATGTCACTGCGAACATAAATCACGTCTAAGAGAAATGCCGACACTTTTCTACGGATTATTTTCCTTTGAATTTAAAAATTATTATCTATTGAGATTAACTTCTTTTCTTAATGGTTGGAAATTTGTTAATTTAATAAAAGTGGTGCTTTAAAATATTTTTTTATATCATTATACTTTCAAATTATATCAACAATCATATACTATCAAATAAATAATAAATAAATAATAAATAAATAAATAAATAATCAAATAAATAAAAACGAAAAATTGATGTACGGAATCTCCTTATCAATTAATGAAAACAAGTTGATTTAAATTAATTGTAAAATATCACGGGCTTTTTCTTTTATCAGTACTTTACATGCGAAAGAAGGTAAGAGAAAAAAGCGAAACACTTTCACCGAGGCTCGTTCCTTTCCCACAAATTTCCAACGTCTCAATTGGAAATTGAACTAGGCGATAAAGCGCGGTCCCACAAATGCCCGGCGAGTAACAGCGTGTGTTCTATTTCGATTAAGCGGAAGAATTAATCGAACTCCCGTAGGCACTGATTTAGACCAGCCGCGATTGTAGCTATCGCCGATCTTCGGCATCGGCGCTGTTTGTTTTGCCGCGAGTGAAAGGTGCAAGCTCGAAACACCTGCTTATCCTACACTTATCTCTCACTCTATCAATTACGCCTTTATTAATTGGACCAGTTATTCAACCTCAAAATCGCGCGACTCGCCATTTATCCAACGAATTCAATACAAAATCCAACGGCACTCGTTGGCTATCATAAATCGTCTTTGATTGCGAATCGAAAAATAGGATTAGAAAACCAATAAACCAATCATCGGCCACGACGATCCCATTCGAACAGTTACCGGGAAACCGTGTTATAAGTAAAATATCAATTAAAGTTTACTGCAAATTGGATGCCGTTGTGAGATCGAACGACTTGTAATGTAGATACTACAACATTTTAATGACACTAAAACAATCAATGATTTTTAATGTACCTTCGTAGTTTTCGTTTATAATGTATGAAAAACTGCAAACTTTTTAAATTTATAAAAAATATCTATCCAAATTTGCATCAAATTTGATCAATTTTATTGATTTGATATGTCCATATGTGATCATTACGACATCCCAGACGAAGACCAGGCTATTTCAAATTTTGAGATGGCATAGTCTTCAACCAAAATTTGAGATAGCCTAGTCTTCGTCTGGGGTGTCAATATGTAGCCATACAGCAGTAATTTAATACAATTAATGAATAAATGAAAATTATGAATTGAATAGTGGAAAAAAGATATCTAACATCGGTCTTCGGATTCCAAGAGTCCATTAAATCGACCGTCTGTTTGCACGACATCGTTTTAGCAGCGCGAACGTCATTTCCCCAGTGTTCTCATGCGTGAAGTTTCCACCTTTGCATCGGGAATGCAATAAGCGGTTCAAGAGGATGAAAAATCCGCGCAGGCGCGCGCCAGCGACGTTCAAAAATCGCGACCCACTGACCGATTAATCGCTGCCTGATAAGAAACGATCGAGCGCATGTGAAACGCCGCCAATGAACACAGACGAAGTCATTGCTTTTGAGCTGTATTCGTGGCTTTTTTCTTTTTTCCCACCACTACCGCCTTTTTAACGTTCTTCTCCTTTTTCTTGTGACATTTCTGTTTTTTTTAATTTCGTGAAAAAAAAAGTGATTTTTGTTGTTGACACTTTGTCTGTCTTTTGATTACATTAAAATAATACTACATGCTAAATTTTGTAAATGAAAAAAAAAAAAGAAAAAACAAAAGCAATTTACCTTACAGTTTACCAAACTGAATGACGACCATAATTTCCATCTTCGTAAGTATTACATGCATATGTCTTTATGCTCAGTAACTAATATTCAGTTCACTTGTACCGTTAAACATTCACGAAGAACCAGTACGAAAGTTGGCAATTTTTAACCGATTAGAAAACTTTGTTCAACAACGCGTAATGATATACAACTGAACTCGCGAGCTATCGTTATCATTTTTCATCTCCGCTGCAATGATCAGGCGTGATGTTAGGCGAACGATCCGGCGGATGAACCGTAATTGAATAATTCGTAAAAGAAATGTCAACCTTTTACAAAAATTGGTCTACATTTTTGTCACTTATCTCGCTCTTTTCTTTTTTATTACTTATTGAAAATGTATTGCAGCATAATGTATTATGCTCTGAATTCTAATGAGATAAAAACTCCTGTTATATTGTTACATTTCGTCCCAGTTTTGCTTGCATAATCCTATTTTCATTTCTACATTTTTTCGTTATAATATATATAAATGAATAAATAGATAAATAAAAAACAAATAAATATTCCGTGATTGAAATTAATCAATCTGAACGCTACGCTTTGCAAATGATAAGAAATCCATTAGAAGATTGACACGCGAACTACTATGTAAAACTGTTAATTCTCTCTTTTTCAAGTCAAAGTACGGTAGTCTGAAACGTATCTCAAATCTAAGCGGGACACGTTCGAAGTGACACTAACCTGACCCAAAGTGCGATACGCAAGGCAAAGTCTCGTTCGGCCATCATAGATGGCATATTAACAGAGTGCGGTCCCACGTCGCGGAAACGAAACGCGGATCGTATTTTGCGATCGCGCATTCTGTCGGCGAGACACGAACGCGAAACAAATTGCTCGGATGACCGCGGCCTACGTGATTTGTAATCATGAGTCGTTCCCTTTTCGACCTGAAATCGATATTGGCACGAAGGCGTCGCTTAAAATGCTCGTCTCATATCGCGAACCAACCTCGTTAACTGCCGGGACTTGAACTTAAGTTATTCTAAAACGCACGTTAGGTCAGTGTGCCAGCTCGGACTACGTACTTAGTATTGCCATGTGTTCCTACACAAACGCACGCATTAGTCACAACAAAATGTTTTCATTATGTCTGTTCCGCGTCGGTGTGTTTGTTTCCTTTTTAATTTTTTTGTTTTTTTTTGTTTTTTATTCTTTGTTTAAGACGTACAAACGATGTTCGAATAATTTGCTACTCTCTTCATAAATGTATTCTGTCTTGAAAAAAGGTCGTTGAACGACAAGTAGCGATCCGTCCGTTGTAGTAATTAAACTTCGTAAAACGCGTGGGCGAATAGTTTTGTTGGGGTGATGTATTCCAATGGCGAAGGTACTTTCGAAAACAATAATTCATGAAAATCGATTATTATTCGTTACAAGAGTCCGATCGTGGGTAAAATCAGTTTTTCGAAAAATCACCTTGACCTTAGATAGAAATTGCGCTCTGCTTGTTTGTCATCCAATGAAAGTTACAAATTGGTGCAATGATTTAACAAAAACTCATAACAATCTTCATTCGAGGAAATGTAGTTAGGTGTACCGGGCGGAAAAAGTTGTACTGAATACCAGGCGTTATGGCAGCGGTTGTGTGTATCGATGATTAAATCTTTTTGCTTCAAAAGTATTGATATGTTACGATAATTGCGTTTGCCTTTATCGAAAGTCTTGTGAAATTCTTGTTTTTCTTTTGGCAAAAAGGTTAAAGCGATTATGTACAAGCACGCGCTTATGCAGAATTATGATATTTATAATAATTAGTTTAATCGGAGTTTATTATTAGCATTGTATTATACACTTATTAAAAATAGTTAAGACTTTTTACTCCCTTTTCACCGTAACCTTCATTTTAGAGTGACTAATAAAATACCGCTTTTAAACAATTTTCGATCAATGCTTTTACAAACTTTTACTTGTGATCTAAAAACTGTACCTTAAGATCTAATGTTGAATTTTTCGAAAGTTCAATTTTGTGAGTACATTTTGGAAAATACAATCTTCGCCCAAGGATGCTTAATCTTACAAATTAATGCACGTAACAGACACAAAGCAATGATCTTTCTACGCGACCACTCAATCCATCTCGCGAAGATTCACTTGTTCGAAAACGGCGATTCTATCTACAGGCCAACAGGACGGTCGGCTTGTCCTATCCCGAATTTCGACATCGCCTGCACTTTTAGTGAAACAACTCCCATGCCTCGCGAACTTTCTACCTCTCACAAAAGCAACTCATAATTCCCATAAGCCAGCTAATGAATAGGCGGAAAAATGTTTGCCCGGCACAAAGGTCGCGAGACGCGGTGCGCGCACACATAGCGCCGTGAATGAAGCCCACGCGTTCGCACACCTACGTACGTATCGCGACCTTTGACGATCGATGAACTCGGACAAACTTGTCGGCGAGAATCGCCGGTCGGCGGAGGGGGCGCTGGAAAACAAACACGTGCCGCGACAAAGAAAGACGAAGCGCCGTAACGGATTCTCGCACCGAGTAGGTCACTACGTGTATAGGTTGACACCAATTAGGACGCGTCGGAAAAAGTCCGTAATCTCCTATCGAAAATTCCGTACGCTAATCCAACCGCGGACTCGCTCCAGCGAGATGCGGCTCCATTGATCCTACTATTTTCGTGCCGCGTATTGAATGACATTTCAGACATTGTTTCGATGAAAATTATTAACGGAGCGAGAAATACTAAACGACGCAAGAAGCAAGATTTATTGAACGTTGAACTTGCAACGAGTAATGGTATCTTAGATAAAGATAATTTATTCGGATTCTTACATTAATATGTTACGATTACTGTAACATATATTTATTATTCGATTTCAATTATTCAATTCAGTTGTTCAATTTCATTCAAAAATTATTCAATAAATGTATGTTATAGTAATCGTAAGAGATTAATGTAAGACGGGAATTATTGCACGGCGTTCGTGTTAGTTTCGATAGAATGGTAATTTGCCGTTGGTTTGTTGAATTGGCGATTACATGCGGAGGGTAATTCTCAATTTCGCGAGTTTCAAAGTTAGATAATAAACGAAGGGGGGAAATGAAATAAGGTCTTGAATGATGATGAATTCTTTCTTTTTTGGATATTACTTAATGATAATACTTAATACTTTTTCGTGAACTTTGCTCTTTTAATAATCGTCGTATGAGTATCATAAAGATCTAGAGTTGGTCACTTTTTTTTTAGAAAACATTTGTAGCATTTGAAGTACTACCAAATAAATTACTCAATTCAATATGATTTATTTATAAAAAAATTAATGTGAATCCATATTGTGTATGAAAGCATAACACAATCAGTAAATGTTCTACCTCAAAAAGAAAGAAAATTTGTTGGTATATTGTTAACGTTATGTTTCATATAAACACATTTTCGGATTTGACGGAAAAATAAAATTTCAAAGTGTATTTCATTTTTCAATGGTACCGTAAATGTAACTAAAAATTCTGATCATATTGTTTCGCTTAAAAAATGCCAACTCGTTCGTTGTTTCAACATTGAAATTCATTTCATGACGGCAACTTGAGTGGACAAACCATGAGATCAGACCGAAACACCACCGTCTGTGCCTCTCGCCGGTATTGGGTGGTCTCCCCACCCGGTTTGTCAAAATCACTAAACCCGAAAGCAAAGCGCGTCTGTTCAATAACTTGTTACCCAGCGGTCAGCGATAAATTCTTGTGCTTACTTTAAGAAGTCTCTTCAAAGCGCCGCCTCAAATTTCACTTTACATAATCTGCCACATTTTTTTCGACAGCCGCGTGTAAAGCGTATGAAACACACTTTTCAGAAAAGAAAGAAGGAAAAGAAATCATTATAAATTGCACGCCTGAATGCACCTGAGTGCGATTTGGTTGCAAATTAATCATTTTGCATACCGTTTCTGCGGTATCGACACAAGAAATAAAAACTGAAGTGTCTGATTACTGAAACGAATATTTGTTGCAGGAAGAAAATAAAATTTTGTTATAACCGATTGGAAATCGATTATCGTTCGAGTCTTGCATATTTGCAAATATTTTCTCACGTTTTCTTGAAATTGTGAAAAAGTTAGGCTGAATTATCTTACACAGAAGAGATTATAGTGATTCTAAAAACAAAAATATTCTGAAACAAAATTTGGTTACTTTATCTAAGATATTTTCAAACTAATGCACAAGCTAATCTCGGAATTGCTTTTTTACACGGTAGTGAACATTGATTTTGCATGTAATAATTATCGACGAAATTATAACATAAACACCTTTTTCTTCAAGCGTTTACGTAACTTGTATAAGGTTTCGAAAGAAATTGAAGCGAATTAAAAGGTATGACTCGAAAGTGAATGCTCGCAAGAACCAAAACAGAAAACAGGCCTTTTTTAAAGAACTTTCACCTACAGAGAAGATTCACGAAAAATGGGTTGATAAGACAAGATGATTGCTCGTGCATGCTTACCGGAAATAGACGAACGCCATTTTTGAATGTTAACTGCAATCAGAGCGTGGCATATTAACGACTGCTCAAATTGCACTTCGGTTCGCACGAATTTTCCGTCATGTAAAATGTGACCACTCACTTTGGGAAACTCGAGTTCACGGGAATTTACGGACGTTGCACTTCTTAATTCAGCCTCGTATTCTAGCGGTAACAGATCGATCAGTGTATTTGAGAAATGCAAATTCTGAACGAGGCCGAGAGCGAAGAAAAATGTTTACCGTATTCACAGGCCTTGTGGGAAAAAATTTACACGTTGAGAAAAATGAACGTGAAATCAATGAAGATTAACTTGACTCGAATTTTATCAAATTTTATCACAGCCGTAGAAATAAAATGTTATGTTCAAACGATTTATTCTGAGAGATTATGAAATCGGTTCGATTATTGGTATGTTTTATTGATCAGGAAATTTTCGTAAGGATTGAATCACGTTCACATCACACATACGTTTTTTTTTTTTTTTTTTTTTTTTTTTTTTAACAAAAGTAATGTTTTTTAAAATATTTATATACATATTAATTGAATTTAAAAAAATCTGAAATTTAGAATAAAGTGTTTTTTTCCCCAGCATCAATAATAAAAACCCGCCAACTTTAATGTTTAATAATTTAACACCTGTATGCTAAAATGGAAGATAATGATTCGAAAACAAGTATGAGAAGCTTGGAAAAACGTTTTTATCGGGTTTATTT
>JABFOV010000016.1:49253-83449 GCA_022817685.1 Aradophagus sp. ZL-2020 | reverse complement strand
TACACTAAAATACTAAGTAAATAACGTCCATAATTTTTTTACCAACACACACAGTATTATAAAATTGAGCGCGAATTTTTCTCGAGTAAAACTTTTGGTTTCGATTATCACGCTAGAACCACCTTAAAAGTAATCCGTTTATTCTCATTTAAGATGAATGGTTTTTGTAAAGTACGAATTAAAGCCTTCTAGAAATAAGTCAAATGTCCAATTAACATTAAGATTGAATAAGTATATTTTCCATTGATCGAATGTACTGATTGTTAAGTAGGAATCAATTGTGACATTTCTCTTTCATTCAATATTATATTTAATTATTCCATCCTATTCAAATATCAATTTTTTTTTAAAGTTGTTTGTCCATGCAATCCTATTAGTTAATATATTATCCATTTATTTCCCATTGCTTTCAATTGGTATTTTACTTAAACAAAAGAAAATTTAAGATTAAAAACTGTTCTTTTTGAATGTGAATTTAATGAAATATCAATGAGAATTTTAATAGTTTTTTATGATTTTATCTTCAATTATAATGAAATGAATTCAAAGTCTAACTTTAATCGTTTATTCATGAAATTGTATTTAAATTGAAGTTAAAAATGTGAAATTCATAAATTATACTTATGTGATATACTTGATTGTTTCCCGGTTTTCCTGGTCGCTGGACACCCTAGTGTATGAATAGTTGACCAAGCGTATTTATATATACATATATATACATACACATGAGTTTAACGACGATTGATTCAATGTCTTGGCAGTTTAGGGAGCGAAGTATTGTTGTTTAGAATTACGTAGACGAGGCGTACGTTGTAAATACCGCTTTATGCCTATTGACTTGAAAACTTCGCTTATTACTTCTGATAGTTATGTATAAGCCGACGTGTATCTAAACGAGATCAGCCTGTGAGAAAAATTGTTTTTGCGTTTCTGCGAATCGATGTTTATCGAGTTCCATATTCCGCGCGGAATTGACGTGTAATTGTTTTTCTTGATAAAAATGTGAAACTTTATTAAAGTCTACCCTCAATATGAGATATATATCAGTAATAATCAATAATATCATTATTAATAATATTGTATTATTAATAATAATAGTAAAGATTCAATAATTTTTTTGAAAACTAAAAAAACATTTGCGTCTCCTTTTTGGTTCTAACGAAAAAATTTTTGATTAAAATTTAACTTACGAAAACGTAAAGTCTTCACTATTTGCTAAAAAGTTTGTTGGAAACAAATTACATGTACATTTCAAATTTGTATACAAATATAATATTTTTGTGCAAAAATGTGCATTTTTGCATAAAAAAAACATGTTCGCTTTGTAAAAATGTTTTGCCAGTTCGGTTAAAAGATCATAATTGCAAGCAAAATGGTTGGATTTAAATTTCATTTTAATATATAGTGGTAAATGTTAAAAATTACTTGCGAGATCAAAGTACTAAATAACGAATTCAAATGTCATTCCTTTATTTTCCGTCGCCTTTCGTCACCCTTTCCGCGCGACTTTGAATCCTTTCACAAAGTATAATCTTATTCCAAATTGAGTCGGAGCTGGTGAAACATTGATTCGCAGGGAAAAAACGCGGCGTTCGATTATTAAAAGCGCGCAAATCCACCGGCATCTCGTGCAATGTACATGATCGAGTGAAAAATGTATTGATTTAGATTTGTTGGGTCCGCGACGACCCATATTTAGTTCGTATTTATTAGAAAAGTGAATATTTTTTAATACAATGATTAATTGATATGTATTATTTTTGTTAATAAAATTTTGAAACGTTTGTATAAAAAAAAAAGAGAAAAAGATTGAAAAAATAAAGAAAAAAGATGTATAAAGTTGATTGAAACTTTATCCATGTGTTTAATTTCACGCAAAACGATTCCAAAATCAGCGCAACATTGGGCGGCAACGAACGACCGTCAGGAATGAAAATTCATCACGACCGTCGGATCGATTAAAAGAAATTAGAGTGCAGTTTTCATGCATTTAGAAAGTGATCCTTTAAAGAAGAGTAGTTATCAATTATTCTGTGATCTTTAATGGACGGAATCGGAGGAGATGTTAAACATTATTACTGCGAAATGTTGAAAAAAGTGACTTTAATAGAATGATCGATTATAATAGAAAATGTTTACTCGCGCAATAACTAATGTAAAGTTATTTAAAAAATCAATCAGTAAACGAAAGGAAATGTTGAAAATCAGAAAATGTTGAAAATAGTCCTATATCGGAAGTGCCATTAATGGGACATTGATAATATAAACTCAATGAGAACCATGGGAATGATATAGTGCATAATATTTTACTTTTACTAAAGATGTTATGAACAAGGACAAGAAAGGGAGAAGACAAGAAAAATGCACCCTTAAATGTTTCCTTACAAGTGGCCACGAGTTCATTGAATTATTGTTGAATTAAGTATTTAATTCGATTAACGTTCAGTTTGAAAGTTGATGCGAATTAAAATTTTCACGTGGGATACTCAGACGCGAGGAAACTGGGGGGTGGGGTAGAAGATCTTGCATTCATACGACGATGCCATAAATTTATTAAGAAAGTTTTAATTAAAAGTATAACAGTGGTGTTTTGAACCGTGCCAACAATTAAAATTATTACATCTACTCGAATATAACATATGGAATTTTAACAAATCTGTGTTGCCCAAATGCTACTGATGAGAGAAATCAACGAGACAATTAATGATGAGGTTAACAAAGTCAGGGAATTAAATTTGGAAAATATAAACTGAACGATTATACTTTATTTTTGTCTGATAAACTGATTTTATTATTAGGATGTTTTTATTGAATTATTAAATAATTTGAATGTTGATATAATTAATTATATAATTTTTCAGACTGGTTGATTGGATAGAGTGGGCCTAAAATTACTATCTTAAATCAAATGCAAACACGTATTTGATTAATTTTACAAAAGTGTTTTCTGGTCAATTAAAAAAAATACACAGCTATTAAATGCCTGAAAATAAAAACGAATATGATTACAGAACATTTCAATTATTTGTTTAATCGATTTATTTTTTGTTCAGCAATCAGATTCTAATAAATAAATCTGCTTGTTAATTATATAAAATAAAATGCAGACGACATAATAAAACCGTCACAAAATTAAAATCTTAAATTAATCATTATTTGAATAAGTTATGCTTAATTTGAAATGGTATCAGACATGTATTCTAAATTTATAACGAATTATATTTAATATACATTCTATATGTGTACACGTGCATCAAAAAAGATTCTAAATAAATTCCCTTACATCGCGTAGTTTAAGCGCCAAGGAATAATTAACATGCGCCGGCTGCAAATAGAACTGTCACGGTTTTGCATGCCCAGACCTAAAGCACGAAAACATATTGAGTGAGCGATTGAACGCCGCGCATAACTACATTGTAATAATTATCAGTGGGAAATTAATTGAAAATCGAGCCGGTCGAATGAATGGCTTTTTGACAAAAATTTCAACCCTCCCCCCCCTCCGCGCGTTATTTTCACTATCGACGTTTCGCAAATGGGAAAATATTTTTGTTGTACAAAACTGGTTACGATTGAATCAAAAGAAACGCTTTTACGTCAGTTTTTCGTTATCCTTTTTTCCTTCCTTTTTCGTTGTTACTTTACTCTTTTTCATTTGGTTAAGGATGTTATCAAGTTTTCATTTCGCGCATTTTCCACGTCGTGTTTTTTCATCGCCTTTGATCGATAGAAAATAAAAATAAAAAACAACAAATAGAAGGAAAAAAGTTCGCTCGTCCTTATTACTCTTGTATAACGCAAAATTCTAGTTTTACTCTCGCTTCAAGTTAATTTTCTATGGAGATTAAATTGGAAGCGATTAAATAGCGAATTTGACAACGGGTTGCTTGCGTTGAAACAGATTGCGTGAATGGTTTTTAACGTAAACATTGTCATTTAAAAGCTGTAAGAAATAAGATTAATAAGATTAATTAAACGATTAAATTAAAAGATTGAATTGCTCATTATTTTATCCAATCATTTCTAATTAATTCGAATTAGTATTTTGCTTGCACAAAGTTAAGATTGAAAATGATTTATTGCTACTTTAATGAGAATGTGACCAAGGATAAATTACAAATTATTGAATATATAATTGAATATATATTAAATAAATAACTTTTTCTGCAAATAACAATTTAAATGAAATTTTCTAAAAAATTAATTAGCGTATCTTTTCGAGACAAAAATTAGAAAAAAAAAAACATTAATCTTATTTGTAATTTGACTAATTGAAAATTGTTTCATACACACACTCAGCCTCAAGTTTTTCAAACTGAAAGCATACTTTTTCAGCGCTCGCAAAAATATGCAACGCGAATACGTATATAACGTGTGCAAGGCGCGAAGCTCGCATTCTCTAAAACACCGTCGATTTATCAAAAAACCGCCGCACCATAAAAATGTATAGCACTAGGCGTGCATTAAGCATTCCAATAGATACATCCGAAATAAGTGTCAAAGATGAATCGACGATATTTGTCATGAAAATGATATCGCACCGATGCGCGACTCAATTTCTTATTCACAATAAATGTAACTATTACGAGTTCCATTATACCATGCTTCGAGATAAAACTTTCCCTGTGACTATTTCCACTTTTAAAAAAGCTTTTTTTCCTTAAAAAAGAAAAAAAAAGTTGATAATATCTTCGATGATTTCGTTAGAGTGAGAAATCCAAGTGATTAGTACTTAAATAATAAAATTTGTTATTTGATGAAACAAACAAAAATGAGAAACGATACATATATGTATGAAATTTTGGAATCATTCTTACAAATTTATTGTTAACAAACAATGATAAAAAATTAAATAAATCGAAGCACACTCAAAAAAAATATAATTGCATCAACTATATTGTATTATAAATTTACTTAAATCATAAATATACCCGTTTGTACGAAAAGTACAGTTGAAGTAAAAATTGTGATCCAAAAAATTGTGAGTCTAATCATAGAAAATTGTGCCTTTTCCAAGTGCATTCCTCAAGACAACTTTTTCGTCGGTACACAATCACACGACTATGATTTTTGCAATAATTCAATTAGACCTGGTACGCGAAGAAACAGTCAAGGACTCAAATAAAAGACGAAAACGGAACGACGACAAATCAAAAGTGTCTAATAAAATCAATCCTCTCTGATTAAGCTTTCGGGGTGCAATTAACCGACTTTTAATTTCCCTCGTCGGACGAAACAAGCGAGGAGGGCAGGATCGAATACACCCTTGGTTAAAAAAATCCGTTAATTCTCAAGACGAATGGTTTTTAATCGTAATTTCGTCTATGTGAAACCAATTGAAACCAACTAAATTAAATACCAATGAAATACCAATAGCAATTAAAACCTATTAAAAAAGAGCACAATTAGAGTTAAACATGTTGATTGAATAAAATTGAATAGGAAATAATCGTGACTCGTTCAACCAATGGTACATTCACATATTCGATCCTATTCAATTGTCATATTATTTATACATCAATCATCATTACATATTTTTTCAATAGAATATTTGCCGATTCGATCCTATTGCTAAGTATACTATCTACTTGTGTCTAATGAATTTCAATCGCTATTGTACTTGTGAAGTGAAAGAGTAACAAAACAACAACGCATTCACATTACAGAAACGAAAAACTGCTCATTTTTAATCTAATAACGAAGCCTGCTTGATCCAAAGATGAATATTAATTTTCGAACGTTTGTTATTGAGTTCAGTATGTTTCATTGTTAGATCAAGAATGTCCTGTTATTGTTTCAATAATCAGAGTACTGATGCGAATGCTTCGTTGCTTCAGTGACCTTTTCTTCTCATGTTTGGTCAAAGTTACAATCGAAAACTGTTCATTTCGAGTGGAACTTTGATGAGAATCCAGTCGCTTTTAATGGTTTTCAATGGGATCGTTTAACGAGAGATGCTTTCGCAGCGAGATATGTCTCAGCTAATGATAGACGCACCGCGAGCAAGACGTAGCCGAAGAAGTGGCGCCTGTCTGTAACCCAATTCTTTCGGCTTACCCTCACAGACGCCCGTCCACGATCACTTATATCTATTTCTATTGCTAAATTTCAGCATACATAGCGCACTTGTTTTCCCGACGTGGGTTATACGTGTTTACCGTCCTGCGGTTCGTTAGCCGCTTCGTTTGACAATCGCCCGGCGAATTCCAAGAGTGCGCGCTATTTCAGCCAGATCGATCGCTAACTGGGAAGCAAAAGCGTGATTGCCAAGAGGCCCGCTCCGGCGACTTCGTTTTTACATTCCACCGTTACGCCCGGCTCGAACTGCAAATCTCAAATCAACGTTGTTTCAACATTTTTTCGCCTTTGATTTTATCGGTAAAATCTGATAATGCAGATCGGCTCGTACAATCAGAAGAATAATTCAGTATTTTCAAATTAATTAGTTTAAAAACTAAACATAAAATTATTTAATTAATAAGTTGTACTTTTTTTGTAAGCTTTCTGCATAATCGGCTAACAAATGTAGCTGCATTTCAGTAGTAAGCAAATTTTGAATAGGAATAACTTTTTAGTTGCAATTTTTTTCTCAAGCAATCAATTTTCAAGCTTCAAGTTTTGCTAATGATTTTTATAGTATTATATTGAAACAAGAATAGAAAATGTATAAGTATAGAAAATGTTCAAGAATAGAAAATGTATTCCTAGCAGTGAGTTCTGAATTGTACAAAATTAGTTGCTAAATTTTAGGTCAAAAGTTGTACAGTAATTGACTTTTCTTTCAAACATACAATTTTGCTTCACACTTTAAGCAAATGATTAACTCTATTTAAAGATCTGAATAAGTTTCCTTCGCCGATAAGTGTAAATATTCCGTTTCTACAAAGTTTTAGGTGAATTGTTACACGACACACAGATGCACATCTAAGTCGACAATGCTGTCGTCAAAATCGAGCGACCCTGTCTTCGGTGACCTTTGTCAAACACTTGAAATCGAGTCTCCTAATTGGTATCACGATTCCTCGAAACAAATATTTGCTTATTAGTGATGCGGCTATAAGCAAACGCGCAAGTCAATTCCGACACTTTGGAAGGATCGTCGTGCGAAGACAGGAATCAATCTTTTTCAGCGGGAAATAAGATTTCGTCGGGGTTAATAAACGTGAAAGATAATTCGCTTATGAAACATTTTTTACGCGTCGCAACGTCGAAGAAAAACTCAAAGGTTGAAGGATCTTCGATGTCAAAGATTTGCGATCAATGTTTCGTAAGCCCATTACTGGCGTAAAAGTAGGTTTAAAATGTATTATATTTAACGTTAAGTTACAAAGCTACAACTTTGGTATAAAAGATAAAATAAACGGGACGAGCACACAAGAGATACTATTCCTTCGCTGTTGTCGCGATCCGAAATCGCTTGAACATTTACATGTAATTACGTACGAGACAAAACACTGAAACACCATCTTGTAACTTATGTTCGTCGAAAAGTGATGTACATACATTGAAATTTATATTACTTACAAGTAGAGAATAGTGGAAGTGTTCGGACGATACAGACCAATTACTTCTTCGAGGGAACGAAACAACAAAATAAGGACGAACAAACGGAGGATAATGAAACAGAGGATAGTGGAAAACAAGAGATGGGAAAAAACGAATTAAAACGTTTTCGTCGCCTTTTCAGAGGAAGTAAACGTTCTTTACAATTACACAATTATGCGCTAAGCACCTTACGAAGCTACAATTCTATAGAATTTTTTCACTGACTGATAAGTTAAATTTCTCACAATTTACTTTTACCATTTCATATCATATTACTGTTAATGTTATAATTATTATTATTATAATCATTATTATAATCATTATCAGGTTATTTGTTATGTTTTACATTACCTCTAACTGATTTGAAAAGCGGCAACTTCAGGTATTGCATGAAATGCAACGTTTACGCATTGCTTTTACCGGGTAAAGGTTCACAAATTTTTACAATGGAAATGTTTTCTTGTAAAATGTTACGGAATCCCCAACGAATAAATAATATCACATTGTAACTTGTCGGAAATTATTGATCGTTGAGAATCGAGTACGTTTTCTTTTTATCCACGTGCGTCACATGGACACATAAATCACAATCCATTATTACTTATCCATTATAAATTTGATAACACTTTACAATAAATGTTTTCTACCATAAATAGCTGTGAGCTTACAAACATGTTTGCTTAATATCGCGTTTAATTGAATCATCGTGTCAGTAACAGTACACGGACTTTTGTCATTCAGCTCTGCACAGCAACAATCCTTCTTGTTTCAATCGCCCTGAGACGACGTGCGTAACGCGCATTACTTTCAGTAATCAGTCTTTTACTCCAAGACTGTTTATTCGCAGACATTGGAAGTAACGTCATTATTTGTGTCGCGTTTTACACAAGATTAGAAAAGTAACACGTGGTAACATAACGTGTTACATTTTTGCGGTAAGAAGTTGTCCCATTTATTACTTTTTATTTTTTTAATCAAAAAACGATGTATCAATTTTCTATAATACTTGACAAATTTCAATCCGATTCGATTTTTGTATTTACGTTGTTTTTGTTTTAATGATTAAAATATTATTTTTAACTTTAAATCAGTTGCTCAGCTTTTTGACTGAGAAACAGTTGAGAAAAAAATAAAATAACGGTAATACGTTTAATTTTTTTAAAGTAACTTCCAATGCCTGCTTATTTACAATGAATTGCTCGCAAACATTGTACGCATCGATAACGTGGAATTTGAGCATTGAATAAATGTGAAACGTTGAAATGACATTTATACAACCGTTTTGAATTGAAAAATGAACACACGCAATATCAAAATCCGAACGCGCTGTTTCAAGAAGTACAGTGTAAACGATTACAAAATTTACGTATTTCGAAGGGTAAAATTCAACGAGTTATTGCTCGATAAATGCAAAGTCGCTTGTCATTTAAAGTTAATCCAAAGTTAATTTGATACTTAAAAATGCAATTGGCAGTTGAAATCAAGTTCAAACGGCGCGGCCGTCGAACCAAACGTCCTTCTTGGCTGCAGAAAAATCAGACCGTAATGTGCGACGCACGAATTTGCTTAGTAAACGATAGCATAACAATTTTTCTTCGCCGGAGCTAGATCAACTGTTTTGTTCAAACGACTACCTAGTGTCAAGTCGACTTCATATCGCGATGTTTATATTTGTGGCAAATCGTTCTTTATTAATGTTAGACGAAGACTACGGAGTTTCAGCGTGAAGAATTCGCGAAAAATCGGGACCCGTGTCGGTCGTCTTCGATAATGATGGTGTTTTGCTGCACAGGCACTGAACAAGCTACATGGAATTGTTCGCAAACGCTACATGAATCTGCCGCTTGGTTGCCTTCACGGAAATGACAGTGTTTTTAGACCATAGTCCACTTTTGCGTTCGATTTGAAGATATTCCAACGGGCCATCATTCGCAGGCAATAAAATGCATTGAATAAATGTTCAGTCTTCTTACAGTGCACTCAGAAAAATATCATTTTTGCATTAAATTCGTTTTTTTTTTTGGCACGAAAAGATTTTTTTTTTTCAATAAAAAAAAGAATAAATGCGAAAGGTTGAATTAAAATAATGCTGGTTTAATATTAAAAAAGTTTTAACATAAAATTGGAAAGGATCAATATTTTGTTAAATGGATCAATTATTGTTAAAATTATGAAGTTGAAAAAGTAAAAATTTAAATAATATATCAAGACAGTCAAAAAATAATTAGACTTTTAATACTTGAGCCTTAAAGTCGTAAGTTTGACTTGTTTGAATGAGGTTACATTGATTAATGTAAATTGTACATCAACTCTTAACTGATATTTTCATTCATAAAAATTCAAATTACAGCATCACAGTAATTATGTCTTAATTTAAGAACACATCTTTTCCGTGAACTTATGTAATAGTAAAAATCTACTTAATTATTTTTTAATTAAAAAAGATGGCGAAAAAGAAACCCGGAAAAAAGTTGCCATTCCTTCGCCTTATGACCGGTCAATATAATAAAATCGAACGCACAAATGTAAATCGTTATCCACACATGATCTAACAACACCGTCACATTCGTTTGACGTATATTCGATACGATAACGAGCCTAAAGTCAATTCGTTAGTATTGATTCACCAACTAATATGGTCTACGCATTCAATTTTAAACGCTACTGGTGATACTCGATCTTGGATTATCATTTTATATTTATATTCGATGGTAATAAGCGAGAAAACATTCGGAGTTGTACGTTAATTATATTAGTCTTTTAAATTAGTTTATATATAGTTTGTGTATTATAGCACGTGGCAACGCGATTCTGACACATACACGAAACATGAAAACCTGCGCTTGAAATCACATCAATGAGTAAACGCGCGCAGCGCGAGCGGTTCAGTCCGACAAGCCAAAGTGCCCGCACGGTCAGTTCCCAAGCCATCCCTTTTTCCACCCCTTCACAATTCTCGCCACTCGTCGTCTCTTTCCTCGTGACTCGATAATCAAAATTCTTCGACTGGTTCGCTTAAAACAATAACCGATAACAAATGTCAATGGAACGCCATCGATTCGAAGCCACACATACAGTGTCTAATCATCTGCGATGAAATAAAAATCATCTCCAACTCTAACAAAGGGATCGCGGTTGAAAAAAGTAAAGCTCACAAAAGAACAAGCGAAGTAAAAAGTGACAATAAATATGAAAACAGTTGGTTCCCTTCCATTTGGCAAACTAATCGCACGGGCCACTCTTGTCATTAGCGGCGCACAACCGCCTCGGCTGACGCGCTCGATTCGTAGCATGGCACATAAATAAATGCGACACCTACGTTTAATTACTTCTTATTAATATTGTTACCTAAAAGTAGTACAATTGTAAAAACGAATTATATGAGACTCGTACTATATATCCACAATTGGCTCGTCGAGTCGCAGTTCTTAAGCAGCACTTCGCTTCGCCTCGCCTCGCAGGTGGCGCTCGGTGCGTCCCAGGCGGCGCCACCGTCGGTCGTGTCCTATCAGTCGCGGCCAAACAATGGCGTATATAGTACTCGCTCGCGACCGTCAGTCCAGTTAATATTCTTAGCTATCTATGTCTGCTTGCTGTTTAGTTTATTTCGTTATTTTCGTTTAGCGGTTAAATGCGACGGCGCGCGCGGCTAAAGCAATTCGGAAATCGAACAGAAGCTCCGTTGAAGGCCGCGTCACGCCGTCAGGTTCGACCCAAAGTTCTCGTAATTGTCAAACTCAACATTACTGACGAACGCAAGGGCAGAGGGGGGAAAGTAATCATCACAGTTGACGCGTAAGAAATGTAAGAATATAACTGCAACGAATAAACGTGAGCACGCAAGTTCAGGGCTACGAGCGACGGTGTTAAGAACACGATGACGAGGATGGAGCCGTTTCCACCAGATTTCCATTTTTATTCTTTTTTTTCTTTTTTCCAGCGATCAACGATCAATTAAGTGCGATTAAATGCATGTATAACGTATACAAACAGAACTCAACTTAAACTTAAGGGTTAAAGTTGATTTTAAAAAAAGATTTTTAAAAAAAGTTGTATCAAAATTAAAATTGGTATACAAAATTAAAAATTGTAAACAGATATTCATACTTGAATCACATTACGTTGTGTATTAACAAAAAAAAATGCCTTTCACTTACAACAAAACTTAAGTTGAGCTTTAAATAACAATTCAACTTCCAGTTTCAAGATAGCTGACTTAGGAAACTTATAAATGACTACTTTAACTGGGAAGTTTCCATTCAAAAATTATCATCTGAATGGCATTTCGTCAACGATTCCCTTTCTCCTATAAATTACATCTCGAAAACAGCTAGGTTCTCTTTTCAAACTTACTCTATATTAATTTATACTAGTAATCAAACTTCTTAATTAAGCAATCAATCGTAAACTATTCAATTCAACACAACTTAATACATTCAATGCTACATAAAAAAAAGAGAAAAAAAAAATTATATGAGACATAGGAAAAGCTGTTTACAATTTAATCCCCTCGTTGCCAGTAAAAATAATAAAAACTCGTTCATCTTGACCAAAAAATCAATTCTACAAAGCATCAATTTTAATCGCATTAGATTGATTTCTATTCGCCGGAACTTAAATCACTCAGAAAAATAATTAAGTAAACTGAAACCAAAGTATTCAGTCAAATAAATTGCCTGAAATTGGAATCAATTTTTTACTTAAATTTAAATTATCTTTAGTTGAATAAAACAGAAAATGATTTTCAAAGTATAAACACACGTTATAAGTATCATTTTCATTTATTTTGCAATCAAGACTACGTATGAAAGCAGCTGTATTAACCGAAAATCTTGATAAACTTGAGCTCGACCGAATATCGACAAAGTTGACCGAATATTTTTCTGAGTGTAATTGTTCACGGTACACGCCTTCTTCGTCCTTTGTTTCTCATCGTCGATTGTTGGATACACAACCTTCGTTACAAGACACTAAATCGCTTATCTAGAAAACGTGGCAGTGTGTCGACGTCGGCGTCAATCGAGCAAAGGAAAAACCACTGTCTTCTGAATCGTTGAAAGCTGCCGCCGCGAGAACGTGTTGAACGCAATCAATCAGCGGAGAAGAGAGATTCGATGAACGGGGCGGGCAATGCGTTGGTGAAGAGGCGAGGCTTATAAATTACACTGCCACAGTATCGTAGGGTGTGAGGAATCCCCCGTGGCCGTTGTGGGTGGCGCCGGTTTGCCGGTTGGGAGCTTCGTTTCTGCAAATCATCGGTAAAGATCATTCATTTCTGTAAACTCGCTGGTAAGCTCGCCATTGGATACAGTTAGACGGCAGTATGTGTTTCGCCAACTTTCGTGGCTTCCAAGTTTTCGAGTTCAACGCATCTAATGAGTTATCGATCACGCAAAAACTAACACTCGACTTCTCGGGCTACCAACAGTAATTTCAATGTGTATTTACACTTAAAATTTGTGTTAACACTTTGAATTATTGTTAACGAATCTTAGGCTTGCCTTTATCATGTTTCAAACTGTATTTAAAAAAAAATTTTCATTGCATCAAAGAAATTCTTTCACTTAGGACAAACTTTTGGCTGAAACATGTTTTAACTATGATTTTAGTTGCCCTTTCTTGAAGTTTAAATTTTAGTTAGTGTTTAGAAAAAAAATTAGTTGTTACTAATGAAAAGTGAACTGTTCTTGCTCAACTTTAAGTAAATTTACTAATTGCTAATACAAGAGATTTTGTCCTTTGTTCCAGCATCAGATAACTGTCGCTGATATGTTTCTCAGTAAGACTTTTCTTTGAGTTTTCTTCATTTTCGTTTATAGTTAATGTTCAATATTTAAATTCCTACAGTGTTCTTGATTAAAGCTGTGAATCTACTTTCAATTTACTTTGGTATTGCTTTCATTTTGACACTGCCTTTATTATCGCAAACTTTGGAACAGTTAGACTAAACACTGCTTATCTTGGTAATGATTTTGTCCTGTTAAACATAATAACAGCCAGGCAAGGTAAAGAAATGAACTTGGCAGTTAAATGTTGATGTCGAATGAAAGAAATCACCCGTGTAATGTTATAGTTCTCGTTCGCTTCGAGTTATTTAGACGCTCCGAGTGGTCAATTAAACTTTATTAAGTAGATAAACGAAGACTGCCTCTAATTCAATGAAATGATAATGATGTTCGGGGATAAAACTTTAATCGCAACCATAGTCTGCGACCATGTGCGCGACTAAAAATAACACTTATTCGCAATATAATTACCATATTAGTAGCTCATGAATTATCGATTAATCTAAATCATTATATTTGTACGTTTCGTATTAAACACATACTCATCTAACTGATACAACCTGTTTGAATATGATTATCGTTTGTACAACCATACATCCGGAATCTTCTTAATTGAACCTAACAAACGCAGATTGAATGAACTTAATAAACATTGTTCATTGACGTCGTTTATTGGCGCTGAATGCAAACGAATATATCATCGCGATTCAATAAAAAATATCAACTGCATAACATAAATGCATGTATCACTTTCTATTTAAAACCGTCGTAATCGAAAATTTATTCGAACAATTTGCTTTGAAAAATTGAATAACCGAAGAGACCGATAAATAAAGCTGGTATCAAAGTACGTAATCTGCTTTTACCATCAACGTTTTTTTTTCCTGTTTTCGAAATAACATTAAAAACAATTTGCTCATGGACATTGAAAACAGGGATGTTAATGTACACACGTTTAAGAAAATATTATTAAAAATTACCGTAACTAATTTGAGTCAAATAATATTCAAGTATAAGAAATATTATCATACTATTATAGTAATTTTATATGTATGGTATAGTAGTCATAACAGTATAGAAAATCATGATAAAATGATGAAAATTACAGTATAAATTTTCAAAATACTATTCGTATTCTACTGATTACAATTTGAAATTAATGCAACATGGCGCAGGAGATTCGGCCCACCTGAGTTGTAGATGGCGCACTTTGAAGCATAGATGGCATTAATTTCGAAGCATATAGTATACATTTTCAAATTAATGTTGTATTCCATCGATTACCATGTGAAATTAATGCAACATGTATAATTCCATATGGTTTTCTGGATGCATAAAGATATTATTATTACAGTATAGTAATATTTTATACAATTTGCAGGATATCATCTCACTCAAATAAGTTATGGTAATTTTTTATGCAACTTTTCTCGTTGTGCATGAATGACTGTAACAAACAAATTTCAACGATTAAAAAACATCGAAGCGAGCAACCCATTTGACAGTTGTCAAATTTTCATGCGCTCAAAATGGAGTGAGAGAGTGATTGGAATGACCTTTATGGTATGGCGATGATGACAGGTGATATCGATAACTTTATCCAAACAAACGCCGGGTCGCAGTGCAACACACAAAAAAGCACATCCAATAGTCCGTCGCGTCAATGGAGTGAGAGAGTGAAATGACACATGTTATGACAACGATTACACGACAATGCTGCTGCGACATGAACACAGATAATCAATGATTTTCCACTAACATTACACAACACAATTGAAACGTCTACTCAACGTGAACGACATAAAGCAAATTACGACAAATGGATATGAAATAAAAAAGAATAAATTTGTAACTGAAAGGAACGTTAAATGACGAGCTAGTTGTTTCGTGCACGAAGGAGAAAATAAAAAAAGATAAATAATTGTAACATGCTTGGTTCTAAGTAATCGAACTGTGCACAGTTTAATAACGCTATTTCTAATTTATGAAAATGAAAAAAAAAATGTATAGATATATATATATTAACTTCTAATTTATTTACCGTTATTTAATTTAGATAAATATCATCATTATTTAAACAACATGAAAAGTTTAAGTTGATATGATTTTATTTTTTTTTTATTTTATAGCTGTAAATATATCTGAGTAATGATGGAGAGAACAAAGATGTCTTGAATGAATGATGAATAAGTGACGTTAAATATCCCTGACGTAATAACAATGTTAGTAACAATGCTCATGCATTACTAACCTCTCGATTAATTTTCGCATTTCCTCGGTAGTCAAATTCTCCTTGCTGCGATTTACTGAAATAATAAAAAGACACAAATCGATTGATACAAAAGTGTCTACGACCACATTACGGTTCGTGCGGTTTAGTTGCGGATCTGCTTAAAAATTCAATCGACAGTTATTAGTATTATCACACACATTAACATGCACCGGTTTACTGTGTTATCCACTTATAACATGAACCCAGTGAGTCCTTTGCATCCTAATGAAAATCGTTAACGTCGCATGATCAAACGCTTTCAAGATACTCTGAAATTCAAAGTGATAAATAAATGCGTAGCTATCAAAGGTTTTTACTTCTCATTGTGCGAATTCAAAAGTAAAATCAAACATAGAAAAAAGGAATAAAAAATAATTTATTACTATTAAATTTCCTCTTTAAAATATGGTCAATGAAGTTTTGAAGTTAACTATCACGGTTGCGATGATTCAAATCACTTGATTTAAAATATCGAGTTGAATCAGGTCATTTGAACATATAACATGATTGAAAAAAAGGTCACTTAAAAGTAAAAGAAAAAAAAATCAATGACTGGGGTTGATTTAAATCAATTGTCGAACTACAACTTCAAAAATACTATAAAATTGTAATTAAAACTTCTAATTGAAAGCTTTTATTAACATTTTGAAATCTATAATTTTTTTTTGTATAAACATTTAAATAAAGAAAACTTGAATGAATTTTCTGTAACTTTTTGTAATTATGAAATACAAATTACAGTTATGATCAAGATTGAGATTAAATAAAATATTAATTAAAATAAATCTTAGGTTTAAATAAATTAGTTTTTATAATTCATTCTAAAAACATGTTTTTCGCAACCCTGTTAACGATAGTTCATCAATACTCGATTGATCTGTTTGCTTCTAATACTGTAAAAATTAATTCATAAAAAAGTTTATCTACTAATCTAAATAACTAAGCGACGTATATTACCAGCTAATTAATTTCTTTGCAAGTTAGCTATTGGTGCAAATACGTGATTAACAAAAATAAAAAACCAAAAAGAAATAAAAATTTTTTTCTGAATTTAGTGCAAACAATCTGTCAACATAATACAAAAAAAAATAAAAAATAAAAAACGTGTTTGGCGTTGTCATCAATTCGTATAGAGAAAGCACAAATAAAAAAATGATCGTAAAACCCGCATATCGTATTAGTCAAAACAAACAAAGTTCAGCAAATAATCCATGAATAGCACTTAAGCATAAAATAAACCAGAACAAAAACAGAAAAAAATAACGAAAAAAAAGAGAAAAAAAACAAAGCATGCCTTTTTTATATGTACAGTATACATTATTCCATTCGAAAGAGATTAAACGAAATACAATTCTGCTCTCCCACTCCGTCCTTTAGAATTAGGCCAGTAGGCGAAGGCGGCGACCACTACTTACCGCCATAATTACGATTGATCAATTGATCACGATCACATTCAGCTTCACTAATCTCGTTGCTTTCTTTACTATCGTTGAAGCTGGAGTTGTTTTGGTCATGGTTCCTCGGGGGTGGTGGTGGCGGCTCCGGCGAGTTGGATATGGGCAGGTTTCGCACGGAGCCTACGCTGCGTCGACCTACTGAGCCCCGGGAGCCATAATGGTCGTAAGGTGCTCCGTACTGGCCGTACTGAGATCCGTATTGGTCCTCCTCGGGAGCGCAATTAGCCGGGTCATCGTATTCCGGTGAAAAGACGTTAGTTTGGCCTCCTACACTGCCACCTTGCGACGGAACACGAGAGTAACGACCACCATTTTGACGAGGCTGCAAAAGTTATACCATTTCATATAATAGTTATACATTTAAGTTATATATCAATTATACAAATAAATAGTAGAATTTATTATAGTAAAAATACATTATAAAAACAAATTTCTTGTTTTGAAACATTTTAAACATTATAATACTAGCGATAGATACAGGTCAGAGATAATACTAGCGATAGATACAGGTCATTAAAAGCATACCATAGATTGAGATCCTGAGCGACTATGAGCAGAAGAATTGGTGGGATGTCCAACAGGTGGTCCCATGGTACCGGAATGTCCATTCGCTGGGTGGGGGAACGTCTGGAACTGCATGGCCTTGCTGGGATCCATTTCTTCGCGGAAGCCAAGAAGGTGGAAAGTCGCATACGGGCAAATTTCATCTTCCATACCTAAAAAATTAAGCGCATTGGGTAGATACTGATACTCATGCTGATGGAAACAGGCGTGTATGATAATATGATGAGATGATAATGAAGATGTCGAAAAGCAAATCATTAATTGTTAGTCTTAGTGGTTAAATCACATCCTTTCACCGAAATTGCGAGTTAATCCAAAGTTAGTACCAGTGAATTGTTACCATCGGGTCCGCGATGAAGAGTCTAACATACTCGAAAGGTCACACGTATACCACTTGTGCATTAGTATATAGAATTATAGCGGTGTAAGCGCTTTGATAAACGTGCAACGCAAGTGATAGGAAACTGTATAATAAAAAAAATATACATATACAAAGGAATTTTTAAAAAGAAGCAAAACCGTAAATTTATATACAAATAATCAGTAATATTAATATATACTACACTTTGAAAAACATATTCTAATACCATATTGCATGTTGAAATATACTTTTAATGTCATAGCTTTTAACCTGTCACTATAAATAAATTAGTACAGCGGGTTTGATCCACCTAAGTTATAAATGGCTTTTTTTTACAATACCAATCGCATTAATATCATCAACAGATTAAATCACAATATAACTTTGCAAATTAATATTTGTATTTTATTGATTGACAATATGAAACAAATGTAACATGAATTGTAAAATATGCTTATTTCGGTGCACTCAGTTATTAAAATTTTCATATTTGAAATTAATATTACAATTATTATTACAGTTTAATAATCAATTTCAAAAATTTAAGTATCAATTACAAAAATTATTTAAAAACTGTCTACATATACTTCAGTTTAAGACGTATTTGATTAATGTTTCAATCGCTCGACGTTTTCCGTAAATCAGAAATGTTAACAAACCAGGCAAAAGGCAATAAACGAAACGAAAGAAGCAGCTTAAGGAATGAGAGCTACAAAGAGAGCGTGCATTTTGATGACCGAGTCTTCGATCGTTGACCTACAGTCCTTCACCAAAAAAGCCGATGCCGTAGATGCGCGGGCTCCTTATGGCCACAAGTTTCAAGCACTATTACAGTCGTATTACCAACCTCTGTGCCCGAGAAAGTCCCTACTATCCATCCTGGGCGGCGGCGGGCACCTTTTGTTAGGCGCACAGTGACTCAATTCCTCGTACATATGTCGCCGTGGATCCCACGTCGAGTGACTTCTTATCGAGCCTGTCCCACCTGTCAAACAAATGCTACAACCACCGTTCTACTTGCCTATGCCTATGAAGATCGTTCAGTGTGCCGAACTCTTTAATCGCACTTTGAACGGATCCGTCGATGTGTTACTTTAGTTCATTTTGTGTGTCCCTTGTCTTTGATACTGATCATCAAAATGTCATGCAATTTTATGTGGAGAGACTTAAACGTGTATGTACAGAATAATTTAGTTGATCAATTTAGAATCTTATCAAATGTTTAGAGGTTTATAAATTTCTTTCATAGATGATCCAATCAAAAAACACTCATCAACGATCGTACAGAGAAGTTACCACAGAAAATATTATAATTTCACATGACAAGACAATAAAAGTGTCTCCAATTGGTGAAACTTAAGATATTTTCTGTCTCTCAGTTACCAAGATCAGTTTTGACGAGTACAATTTTTAATCAAGTTCATAGATGAATTATTGTATTATTTTATTTTATTCTTATTATTTGGCCGAATTAAATATGTGTATTCAATTACTTGGTATGCACGGCTTGATGACAAGCGCAACGAAAATTCAAGAGCTCCTCGAAGCAAACGTAATATAAAGTCATACTAAGTATCTGGAATTGTTTGCGAGTGCCATATACAAAGTAATGTAATGGATGATCAACGGACGTGTAAGTTGCGATGAGATGTAACACCGAGGCATGCCCTTTATTGGCGCGTGAAATGTCATGTCGCTCACCGCTTCAACGACGATAATCAATTTAACGGCCGCTTTAACAATACATGCGAAAATTACAGTTGTTTCGAGCCGTACGCGTGATTATTGATCGCGCCGTTATTCACACGCCAATAACAATGTGTTTTATGTGGCAGATAAATAAGACATAAAGTGGACGAGTCGCAAACCTTGATGAGGGTCATACTCAAGACGTTTTCATATTTGATGCGTCTCGGCCTGTCCTTCAAGTTTACGCTTTAAAGATTCACGAGAGAAACAGGGCGTCATTTGACAGAGTGATGTAGAGTAAATGAACATCATCGACATAATGTTGATAGTTGTGGCTTACTTATCACTGTACCTCGCTTGATGCGATCGCAGGTGTTGTAATTTGAACCCGGTACTGGCGGTAGCTTGCGGTTAGGTGGTGCAATGTAGCCGAGCTCGTCGCGCAAATCTGGTCGACGTTTGTCCAACGTCGCTCCGACCACTCCGGTTTGCTGGTAAACTACGTCGTCTAAAATTGATAATTTTTAATCCAGAAAAATCAGAAAAATCCAGAAAAATCAGTTGTTAAAAAAATGGCATATGATAAAAATCCTTCTTACGTAATTTTTTAGTGGTACAGTGTATAAATTCAATAATAATGAAAATAAAAGTAATAAACAGAAAGAAGATGGAATTGATGAAAAGCAATTTGAACATTGGCATTATCAAATTATCTTCCCATCATTTCTATTATTTAAAATAATATTTAATAATATTGTTGGAACATTTTAATATTATATCACACTAAATATTCCAAGGATATTATATATGTATGAAATGATTAAAGACTATTAATTCGGTTATATAAGTCTTGTTTAAAACACATGAAAATAAAAGGGACGAAAAGGATCGAACTGAAACGAATTGGGTAATTGGTAATGTACATTGTCCCTCGTAGTATTTCTCATCAGCGGATGAGATGCCTCTCAGGCGCGTCTGTTCAGGTCCGCGAGTTCTCCTAGATAGGGCGACGCATATGACAACGATGCCTACTACAATGACAACAACCGTGGCGACTACTGGTACTAGGATGTTAAGGTCGAGCCATCGTGGTAACCAAGGGAAGAAGCGCCGCATGCTCACATCTCTATCCGTATCGCTCATCGCAATATCGCTATTCTCGGTGTTACTGCGAATCGGTGGCGCCACTGTACCTGTGATACGAGAACAAAAAACAAACGGGGGCACATTACCGGACGAACGTTACCTTTTTCGTCGCCGTGACCTTTCCCTTTGAGTACGCAGATAACGATGACGGCAACGATGATTACGAGCGCGGCCGCGACTACTGGCACCACTAAGTTCAAGTTGGCCATGAAAATTTTCATCGGATCCTCGTTGCCACCGCCGTTCACGTCTGGTAACTCGCGGGCCGGTGCAATGGTGCCTAGAAAATAAAGAAACAAGCGTCAACGAAACAGTGACGCAAGATCGCTGATGCTACTTTCTTTCGCGCGCGGTAAAATATATACAAAAAAATTCGCAGCTACAAAAATTTTATCAAAATTACCTTGCTATATTGAAATGTGTTTATAAATATCATCATTTAAATCTTTGAATATAAATAGAAGACAAATTTAAAAATAGACTTGTGATAAAATTGAAAATAATTCTAGTGACATTTATGGAATTTGTAATATTAATTAAAAAGATTGAAATAATGATACTTAAAACATGTCAATAAAGCATGGTAACTTGGTGTGGTCTCACCGTATAATTGTATTACTGACCGAAGGAGAAAGTTACTTTTATATATTTTTGCTCAGTTTGCTCTGTCACCATTAGCACCGGCTACGCGGGAGTCTTGGTAAGCAAAATATAAACTTGCTCACCAAGACGTTTACTTCGAGAATTAATTACCTCCTGTCACAGTGAGGGTCGCGAATTCATACTCGGCTACAGAAAACCCAGCGTTGTTATGGGCAGTTACACGTAAGTGGTACCAATTCGCGGGGTCCAAATCTAAAACGACGAAGTTTCCACCAGGTTTCACATTGTTTGATACTTGATTCCATTCTTGCTGATTCCTAAATTAAAGAAATAGTATACATTTAGGTTTTTAATTTTTTGTAAATCTATAGAATTACTTTTGCATTGCTTATAATGGATCATCACATTGTTGTGGAACATAACAAAAGTGAAATAATATTTTTTAATTTCGATATGACGATGGTTACATTATAAACAGATTTCATACTTTTTCTTATGTTCGACTACGAAGTAAAGCATTGGACATCCACCGTCTCCCCAGGCACTAAGGTGAAGTGTAATACTGTTGGTGGATACTTCAATAAATCGAGCGGCTTCGGGAATAGCGGGTTTAGTACCTTTGGTCTTAGTATTCAGGATATCAGAAGGTTCTCCTGTACCGATTCTGAAGGAAATAACGAAATTAGTCCAAAACACTTAAATAATGGGAAATTATAAAGTTAATTTTTAAAATCTTTTTCAATGTTATGAAAAAAAAAAAAACTTATACATCTTAATGATACTAACGCATTATAGGCAGTGACGTATATTTGATATCTGGATCCACACCAGAGATTTTCTAAAGTATACTTTTGAGTAGTTGAGCTTGTTTGAACAGTTTCCCAGTCTCCAAATTCAGGCTTATAATGAATTGTATAACCATGAATGGGTGCATTGTCAGTCGGGTGGGGGCTTAATTTCATGGTCAATGAATTAGTCGTTGTGGCAGTGAGAGTTACTTGTGGTGAATGTGGTGGAGCTAAAAAGTTAATTTGACATTTAAGCACGTTGTTTAAATTATAAATATCGTTGTATTGGTTTCTACTTACCATTAACAATGAGTTGATGTGTTACGGTGTCATGACCGAAAGAATTTTCGACGTAACAAGAATATTCACCAGCATCAGAACGATCAACTTCTTTGATAAAGAGAGAACCTTCAGGAAGTTGCCTCAGTCTATCATTAGCTTGTAAAGTAACACCCCGAATTTTCCAGGTAACTTCTGGAGCAGGAATACCCACTGCTAAGCAAGGTAATTTCACGTCTTCTTTGTAAGTGGCAGTAAATTTGTCATCGAACGAAGCAATCTTTGCGGGTACTGCAAGTAATTAAGATGTTAACAATTGTTAGAAAGTATAATCAATGTTTGCATTATTAAAAATTAAAAATCTTCCGAGAGTATTTCTGTGATATTTTTACTGTAAAAATTATTTGCAAAATTATTATTGGAGACTTTCCTGAGTATTTACCGTTAGCATTTGGAGATATTGTTACAATCTTCGAAGGTTGGCCTTCTCCTATGTTTGTGCTTGCAGTAACCCAAAAATCATATCGACTTTTTTCACTTAAACCGGAAGCTTCATGTGTTAATTGATTTGGCGGTACTTTTTGACTAGTTGGTTGGTCCGAATCATCAGCTTTGGTATAAACAGTGTATTGCGAAATAACGCCATTAGGTTGAACTGGTGGTCTCCATGAAACCAAAATCGACTCCGCTGACATAACGAGAGCTTTGATTGCAGTCGGTGCCTCGGGTGCTGTAACAATGAAACGTAGATTGAAATTTATATTTTATTCTACAATAAAACTTAAAAATCTTATGTTGATAATCTTTGCATTAATGATGTATAATAATAAAAAATGAACGTTACGATCGAAGTTGAAACGTTGAAATTATTAAAGTAGAAGTATACCGTCTTGTTCAGTTTGACAATGAATCGGTGCAGATTTAACTCCATCGCCGCCTGAAGTGAAAGCCAATATTTGCATACTGTAGTTGGTATATTTTTTCAATCCATGTAAAATGGTTTCGCTGGATGAAGTGATCTTTGTGTCCTTCGTATTCTCATCATACCAAGTATCAGATGGGCCATAAATAATCTAATTTTACAAAATCATTCATTAAATTAAATTCTTCTTACAAGTTCAAAATTTGTGTTATCATAAATGTAATAATAAAACCTTGTATCCAGTGATGACACCATTAGCAGCAGTCAAAGGTGGAGAAGACCACGAAACACGAATAGTTTGAGAGGTAAGAGTGGTGCAGGTTGTATCATGTGGAGGTTGTTCTGGAACACCTTCGGCAGTGTGCTGTCTCTTCTCTTCACTCATAGGACCAGATCCAACCTTGTTAAATGCTTGAACCACTACACTATACTGAGTATAAGTTTTCAAATTTGTAATTTGCAAGTGATGTTCCTTCGAAGTTCCTCCATCCTCTTTCGAGAATTCCACCGTCTCAAACATGTATGGCTTTTCTGAAGATGCTAATCTGTATCCCACATAGTAGCCGAGGATTTCTCCATTCCAGTCTTCACGGGGAGGTGGCTTCCATGTTACCTAAAGAAATTTCAATTTAATATTGCCTTACTGGTCAAAATATTTTCTTAATTACAATATTCTGATACATACTTTTAGCGTATGTTGATCGAGAGCATCGACTCGTACGGAGCTAGGTGGTCCAGATGGTACCTCCTCTGCGGTTATAATAGTCACAGTATCAGATGGATCGGAAATGCCTATTTCATTTTCAGCAACAATACGAAGATGATAAGTAGTGGCAGGCTTCAGATTGAACACTCCTGCGACGTTTTGTTGAGATCCCGGTACAAGAACTCTATCAATATCAGTCTCCCAAGAACCTTTGCTGATCTTGTATTCAATGATGTATCGCTTGATGGGACTGTTACCGTCGTAGGGTGAAGCCCAAGATAACTGTACCGATCGACCCGATTTATCGAGAACTTTAAGTCCATAAGGAACTTCAGGAACCTCTGTAAAAATAATGTTAAATAAACTCTATGTTGACAAATTTATATAATGTTGATAATATTAAGACTCTATTCCAGCTATTGTCAAAACGAAGGCCAAATTGAAAAAAAAAAAAAATGAAATTCATTTGGTTGAAATGCATACTAATTTGCAATATTTTAATAATTGTTTAACTTTGTACATAGGTATAAGTGTTCAATAATAATTTTCAATTTATTCTTTACATTTATTTTTGTCATTCATCATAACTTTTATAATATTTAAAGCATACCATTAAAGGTATTCTTCTGTTTTATAAAATCAACAAGATCAAAACAATTAGGTATTATTTTTATCAATTTTGATATATATCCTCAAACAAAAAACTTGCCTTGAACAATCATGTTGATGCTTGTATCATCGCTTCCGAACGCATTGGTGGCGACGCAAGTGAAAAGAGCAGAATCACTCCTTTCTGTTCTCTTAATGCTCAAATCTGACAAAACTCCATTGGCCAAAATCTCCTCTCGAATGGTGTAACGTGAATCACTTTTCGGGTCCAGACGTTTGTTGTTCATGTTCCACAGAATGCCAATGGGCTTTTCTCCTTGAGCTTCGCATTGAAGTACCGCAGGTTCACCTCGGCGCGCTGTCTGATTGCGCAACTTGATTTCAAAGTGAGGAGGAGCTGGAAAATGATTTCAATGAGTACTCATCTAATTTAAAATCATCGTTTTGTAAATCAACAAGGATATTTGTTTATATATCATTCAATATTGATACTTTCTACGAAGTTAATTCCATTAAAACTTATAAAATATTTCTAAAGTTATTATTGCAAAATATTTATAAAACTTTTTTCAATAATTTACCTTGAACCGATATAAGAATGACTGCAGACAATCCTGATCCTATTCCATTGACAGCTTCACAAAGGTAGTATCCTTCATTAGTCTTCTGGATGTTATTGATGGAAAGGGTACCGTCTTCGACGCTTATGTCAGGATTGTTCAACTTCAAATCAGCATAATCTCCAGGAGTATCACCTATTGATTATCAAATATAAAAATTAATACAAGTAAAAAGAAATTCCATGATCGGTAAGAGACTATAATAATTTACGTACCAGCAGCTCTCTTCCAAGTGACTTGTGGTTTCGGGAAGCCATCAGCTTTGCATTCGACACGTGCATCTGAGCCTTGCGCGAACGCCTTGTCAGTTGGCTCCAAAATCCAGCGAGGTGGAACTGTACGTTCAGGAAAATTTTGTTATAGACAACGTTGCTCTCTTAATTTAATGGCTGTTAGTTAATTAGCAAGCTACTTTGTTATATACGGAACGAGAGGCGTTGTTGCAATGCAAAGCAATTGCGCTGATTCACTTGCACAAAATCAATTCTTAAATTAGGAATTAGTACATTCAAAGTGTATGTAAAATTTTCATATATTAAACAACATACATCTGTACTGTATAACAAAAATATTTATTCATTGATAAGTAAATATTCAGACTTATTTTGTCAAAATCTATGGAAAAAGTTTTTCGTTTACTTATAAACATTGGAAACTTCCAACACTGAAAACAACACTTCCAATATTGAAATTAAAATATCTGATAAATTTATATTTTAACTTGTTTAACTGTAATTTTAATACGTACTCCTTTAGATCTTTTTAGATCTCTTATAAAAAAAAAAAAAAAATCAATCAAATTCGTGCAAATGCATCAGGACAATGCATTTCAAGTTAATTCAGTTGCTTTTTATTTCATTAGTATTTTTTCATCTCCATCACTTAATTAATGAACAATAAATTAGCACACCAGACAAAAAAAATAATTTTAATTCCATAAAAAAAGTGGTCGTGTTGAATTATTTATCAAAAAATTAATAATAGTAAAAAAAGAAATTGATTATATCTCATTGTGTTAATATGCTATTATTTGATGCCGTTGATAAATTCTTCAATTTTTAATCACTGAATTTCGTTGCATGCAGAACGAAATTACTCATTTCTCTCGTTCCATGTATAAAAAGATGATTGAAATGAGGCTCTGAACTTTACTCATTTTGAATCAATCGCTTCAAAAATTCATACGGACTGATTTTTCATCTAATTTCATTCCTTGACAAAAAAAATCATTTGAGATCCTATATAGGAATTCGACACAGAAACCAACATACTAATTTATAGGGGTTCAATTTGATGAAATCATGAACTATAAGGGAACCCAAACGGGTTCTTAGATGATATGGATTACTATATAGGAAGTTAAATAAATTTCTATGTTTATAAATTCCTATGCCAAATTCCTATATAGGATCTTACACCGATTTTTTTATTAGAGTTATCAGTGATATAAGAAACGTAAGTATTTAATTCTAGTTCTCTCATTCTTCTTTTGGAGCATTTTGCCTCATTTCAATCCTCATCACTAATAGTCATGCAAAAACTCTCAAACTACTTACAACTCGTTTAAAAGCAACTACTGCAAAGGGGAAGAGTACTCAAAGAAAATCATAGTCGAATAATGTGCGCTTTGAAGTTTCCAGTGCTATCTACCAAGTGCAAAGAAGCGGGTCTAGTGAGTGCATGCAATGTGTAACTACTCGTGTTAATGGTACAACGAAAATAAAAGAAAGTGAGATAAAAATCAAACGAAAAAATACTCAAAACGAATTGAAGAAACGGAAGACAGTGAACCCAAAACGGGATGAAAACCAGGAATAGAACGTGACGAAAAATTTGAGACAGTGAGTTGTTGTTGTGGCAATAAAAGAGGTCGGAAGTTGATCGGGAACAAGATGAAGGCGAAGCGAATCGACTCACGAGGCGAAACGCGTTCAAACAACGTCAAGTCAGCTCTTAAAGCTCGTCACGGCAACGAGGTGACGCCTATTCGTGGCCCCGAAAACGAGGGCTTGGTTTCGTTCCAACGAGCGACGGGCTTTTAGAGGTAAGCGGACGCAAATACAGAATTTTGGTACAGAAAGACGATGCAGTGGCAACAGTCGTAAGAGACAGGCAAGCGAGTTTAACAATATACAAATTCAGTGGCCTCGAAGCGAACGGTCGTCGGCTCGATCGTTTTGGTTTCGGGTGCACTCAGCGGAACTCACTCGAGACGTGAAATTAAAGAGCGATCAAGGCAAGTCTGAATCAACATAATTGGCAAGCTTAAATAAGTGTCGGTTTGCCAAAATCATTCTAAGGATCAAGCCATGTAACGCGCTTGCTGCAACAGGAAAACCGGTTGGTGGCTCGGCGTTGGAGTTTTCTTTTTTTTTCTTTTTATTAAATTGAAGTATTGGAAGGTATTATTGTTGGAGCAAGCGTCTAATTTTTTAGGGTCTTCATTGCAAAACAACTGACTAATTTTGAGACACTTAAGTGTCTTAAACATGAAATGTATCTTCAAAGTGTATCAAACAAGTTTTTGTAGTGTTTTTAGATATTGTGAAAACATTAAAACATTGGCGACAAATAATGGAGACAATAAATCCATTGAGTCGTAAAGTCTTGATGAGTTTATTGTTTTCTGTTTTAATGTTTTAGTATGTAATGTGTTTTTCAATACTTCAATTTTTCTAAGAGTTTGCAGTTCTTGGTACTAATCTCAGATTTCTTTTTGTTTTTTTCCTAGTTGGTAATGAAAATTTAGATGTAATTGAAAATAATTCTGCTTATTTTATTTTGTATCATCGGTGAATAAAACATGCTTAAGTTGCTCCAGATTTTTATCGAATAACACATCACAATAATGTGTACTATTTAAACTTTACAAATTCCAATGCTCCAATGTATAAACTAATATTTTACCGAAAAAAAAAAAATTTACACTATTAATTATGTCTCTCCCATAAGTCGTTTAAACAAACAATATACTTAAGCAATTCAATTTAATGAATCTCAAGAAAAATGTGAAAAGGAAATGGTCAGACTAACAATCTCAAATGTTGAATTTTATTATTAACAGAAATATCACTATCAATTAAAATAAAGATTAAAATCAATAGTCGAATATTCAAAGAGAATGAATGCAACCAACAAATTTCAAAGTAATTAAACTTCTAATCTAAGAAATACAAAGTCGAGTGACTCATATTGAGACATTTCAAATGTAAGGAACGCTCTTTGGGCACCAGAAATGTATCAAAATGAGACATGTTTCAAACAGACGCGACATAAAGTAAAATTCGTCTCAAAATCTAAAATACACCTAGAGTCTTTTATGATACCAGTGTCTTAAACTGAGACGCCTTTTGTCTATGAGATCATTAGCCCACCAATTACATAACTGAAAATAAAAAAGCCATCCAACTCGGAACCAACCACCAAATCTCCCCTCCTACCCAAGAGCTTTTTGATTCCAAACCGCGCAAGGTTACCATTCAGTATCAAGAAAGCCTGCAAGTGTCAACGCCTGCACAGAACTACGTCAGACACTGTGAGAGACGACGATCAACAACGATGCAGGACCAAGATCGGGTGTCAAGGGCTCGGCCGGTCAAACTGTCTCGAAAGGTGGATCGAAGCCCCAAAGCTCAAAGACCCCAAACCCACGGATCCTAACCGTGTACTTTTAACTTGGCCATGTGCACGGTCTTGCCGGAGGGATTACTCGCAACGCAAGCGTAGGTGCCATCGTAGTCCGAGCTCACCGGCTCGATCACCAGGATGCTGCTGCGCTGGCCCGGCTTCCAGCTGTAATTCAGACTCGCCGACGACACCAGCGGCTTGCCCTCGAACATCCACTCGATCGTGATCGGCATGTCGCCTACCGGCACCATACACGCTAACTGAGCCGCCTGCCCAGCGTAAATAGTCTCTTTCCCGAAATCGAACGGGCTGATGCGTGGCAGTACTGAAACCATCGTCACAGGTCTGTCTTCGGTAGCTGTCGCTGTCTTTTACCCACTGAACCGTCCGTAATACGTCCGAATCTGGGGTCACGTTTCAATAAGTCCTTTTATTTAGAGGTATGGTTCAAAGACCTAGGGTCGGTCGGGGTAAGGGTGACACTTCAGAGTAAGTGTGACACATCAAATAACCTTTGTAATTCTTGACAATTTTATTATTTTAATTGACCCCAAGAATCATTACTGATCAATGAACGTATGTAAACAAACAGAAGATACGAAATAGTATATTTCACAACAAGTTGTCATGGAGAAAGTAGCAATTTTTCCCATTAGTGGAGAAAGTGGTTGTTTTCTTTACGAGAGACTTTAGTCACGAAAGAGAGAAATAACCACTTTCTCCATTAGTGAGGCAAATGGCTACTTTCTTCATGACAACGTGTTGTGAAAAATTGATTTAAGCATATCAAGTAAGAAGTGTCACATTTACCCCATGGTGTCACTTTTACCCCGGTTGATCCTTCATTTGACGAATTAAATTAAGATAATGAAGGTTTATACTATACCCCGATTCGGACATAAAACTGAATTGATCTGGACCGAGTAATCGAAACCAAAACTGGATACATTTGGTTCAATAGGTAGTCTTCACTTCTGTTTTTCAAGTCTCTTAGGAAATCAAGGCTAGCTTATAAACTTTGCGTCGGATTGTTTTCAAAAAATTGAATTTGGGAATCTTGGTAGGAATTGGTAGATATCTTTATAGAATTTCATTTGGTAGAATCCAGATTATAGGATTTCATGAGAGGTTTTGGAACCTCTTTTTTTGGAATCTTCACTGAGAAAAAGGAGCTTCAATTACAATGATTATTATGATTAATTCTATAGTCAAAGTCTACGTGAACCTTACTGGCTGTTGGAACATTGTCCCCACTTCACTGAAATAAAGAATAGAAAGAACACGCAAGTTATATCATGTCCAATTGCTTCTGGTTCCGATTTTTTAACTCAAATAAGCGTTGAGAGATAAAATTTTGAAGATGGAATTACCTTCTACTAAATTGTAAATGTGATCAACATTTTTCTCAGTGTTGGTTTCTAGTTCAGGATCTTGATTAAAATATCAGATGGAATCTTAGGAGTTTAAAGTTTCTCCAGATTGTAAATCGCAATACAGGATATCTTGATTTATGATTGAAAATTTTAGACAAAGCAGTCTAATATAAGTCTATGATAAATTAAGATTTCTCGAACTTTACTTGATTAACTTATATATTTTAATTTTAATTTAGTGTATTGTAGTCGTTGTCGAAAATCTGGAACATGTTGTCATTTATAAATTTTGATGTTTGAGTTACTACCAATTTTGAAATATAATTTCTTTATAAGAAGCACCGTTTATTATCCTATCGATCATTTACTTCATTATATTGTTCGCTTTGGATATTAAAGTGGTGAGAGCGATAAAAATTTGCTCGGAATGTTATTGAATACTTTCGATGCTGGAGAAATGTTGTGAGTTTACGTATATTTGTTATGATCGTATATTGTGAATGTTGCTGCTTGGAATTCATCGGTAAATAAAAAATGAGTGTAGTGAGTTGTTACATTGAAATATTTAATTTTTCAGTTACTTTTCTGTCATTTTTTATTTACCAAAACACTTTGTATATGTATGTATTTGCATTTTTAGTTTAAAACATAAAAATGTTTAGTTATTATTTGTCTAAGAAATTAGCAATAATTTATACAAGGTGTAGAGATGTATAACTTAATGAAACATGAAACTTAAGATGCAAAATAAACATTAATCAGCATTTTAATGATTTGTTTGACTCATGAAAAACTGAAATATAAAAAAAGTAAGTTAAATAAATTATCATTTTTGATATTTATACAAAAAAGTACACAAAAGTGTAATTTTTATGAAATTATTTAACAAATTAAGATGACTTAAAGCAGTAGGTCATTGTAAAAAAAAAAAAAAAAAAAAAAAAAACACTTCAGTTTTAATCATACCCGTGAATCAAAACAGAAATCTAGTTTTTTTTCTTGATAATCAGACCGATATAGTTTCATCAAATGTCATTTGTCTACACCCACGCTTCAATAGACACACAAAGAAGCAGAATTGCTCTGAAATATCTCCTGCTCCGGCGAAAACGAAATACGAAGAGACTTAAGACAAAATGGAGGCAGATTCTCATATTCAATAAACTACAATAAAAAACAAAGTAAGTGATATTTATCTCCATGTTAATCGTACTATTTAAGTGATAACAGACTTGAACTTAATATCTTATTCATAAATGTCGCGCTTTGCAATACTGAACGCGTCAATCTTAAAGCATATAATAAATGACAATATAAATTTTCAAATTACTATTCGTATTCTATCGATTACAATACGAAATACATGCAACATATATAGTACAATATAATTTTCTTTACAGACTCTCCTTAACATTCTGCTTCGTCCACTAAAATAGTACGATTTACGTTTCTATACTTTGAGCCCACGATTAAACTGTACAATGTTCACCTATACATACGAACAGATTTATATATAAATATATACAGAATACAAATAAACATACATCTCTAGCGAAAGTGTGTTCGACATTGTTAATGTTACAGCAACAATAATAAAACGAATAACGCAACAACGTAAAAAAACAACACCTCGCCTACGTTGCAGCAACTATATACTGTAAATATAACGGATCTGTTATTGTTACCGGGCCACCGCGTGGCCCGTGTCACATCAAGCTCTAAGTACCGTTGACTTTAAGGTGGGCGCTGTGCCTGGCCCGGCCGGCCGCGTTATCAGCCACGCAGGCATACTCGCCGATATGATTACTCTTCACCGCGGGTATCGTGAGAGTGGAAATGCGATCGCCCATCGCGGTGATTTGCACGTCGTCGCCTATCTCTAAGTGACGACCCTCGAACAGCCACCTGAGCGTAATCGGCGTGTCCCCCTTGATGACCGCGCAATGAACGATTATTAAGTCCCCAGTGTTTGCGTTCTCGTGGAACGTGAATGGTTGCAGATGCGGCGCGACTGTTGGAATCAACATGAATCAGCGATTTACGTACCAAGTTTGTTTTTCGGCGATTGGACTCTTGCCACCGTTGGTCCAGAGTCACGAGAGGCAAAATGAGAAACAAAATTTTCGGTCGCCCGGACCATGCGACTTTTAAGAATCGGGTGGTGGTAGCAGATGATTGTCTGAAGAATCATTGTTCTTAAAATCTCGTTTGGTATTCACTTTTGGTTTCTTAATACTTTTTTTTTCATTGTGATCACTGTAGAAATCAATATCCTGTTTTGAGACAGGTTTGATCCGTGAGGTATCAAAAAAGTCTCAAACTCAGACGATTCGAGACACTTTTGGTATTTTAAACTTCGAAAGTGTCTCAAAATAGGATAATGGTTTCTGGAAAAGTCGGCGATCATTTCTTGTAATTCTTATTTTTCAAGACTATTCTTCAAATACCTCTTTCTGTCAACACCTTCTTCGTCTAATACTTGTAGATTGGAATTGATAGAAAGGTATTGGAAGAAAGGACTATCGAAAGAATTGAATTACAAAAAATGTTCTATGATCCTCAGTGATCATCTCTAGGACAGTAACGGTTCAAGATGTCGGTCCAAAGTCACTGGGAATTGAACGTAGGGAGAAACGTTGTTGGATGAATTTCAGTGTCTAGTGACATCATGGTCTTACTTTCATCTATCAGTCGGCAAGGAGCTGAGAAGACGGGAGAAATAACTGAACTTAAAACGTTGAAACAAGAGCAAAACCGAAAGAAACGTTGAATCGGGATATGAGTGGAGTGATTGGAACGTGTAATTGGCACCGTTGACGATCAGATCGGCCGACAGTTCGTGTCTGCCGGCGGGATTTTCGGCGATACAGGTGTAAGTGCCGGCGTGAGTTGCTTGCACGGATCCTATGCTGAGTATGGCGCCACGATCGCCCAGATCCAATATCGAGATGCCCGAGTGCGGCTTTATCGCGTGGCCGTTCAACGTCCAGCGCAACTTGAGGGGTTGGTCGCCTTCAACCACGGCGCAGGGCACTGTCACGACTTGACCGGAGTTCAATGGTTCCTTGCCGAAAGAGAACGGTAACAACTTCGGCAAGACTGAAATTCAAAGACACATTGAAAACGACGTTCACGCGACAGAAACGTCACTTTCGTATTCGTTTCCGTTTTCCGAAATTTTAGCTTCTTTCTGCAAATGTTACATCAAAATTTACTTGTACTTTTTATCAATAGTGAGTTATCATGGTAATGAGTTACCATAGTAATTCATTTTATTGAGTTATAACAATTTTTTATCATACATCAAAGTTATCGAATACTATCACTTTTGATGTAACTGATGTCAAAGAAACTATGCGTGCTGAAGGTCTGAAATTTAGATATGCCAATTAAATTAAGAGTATAATATCATTCGTTCAAAAACTTAATCTACGCCTTGAAGTAGAGTATGTTCAATAAATTTTGTTCCAAAAATCCAAAAATTATTTGTAATTAAAACAAAGGATACAGTCGTTTTTATTGTGATTCTCTTACGTTCATATTCTTCTAAATTCGCTTTTAGAACTGACTATGGAATGACGACAATCTTCCTCCTAAACGAACATTTTACAAGAAGTAACGAAACGAAAAAGTAATAAAAAGTACGCCATCTCTTGTTTCCTAATTTTTGTAAATAAAGAATGTTAAGTAGTGTTTGCACAGAGTGTGTGTACACATGTTTGTGTGCACTTAAACAACAATCGCAAAGGGTAATTGAAAATGACTACAATAAGTGAAAGTGTGTTACTCAAAGTTAGACCATCTAGATTATCGTATACGCGGATGAACTTGTCAACATTTTTTTTTTTT